>JAOWCC010000341.1:0-25672 GCA_030867875.1 Actinernus sp. WN-2022
GTTAGCTAATATTAAAAACGTTCAATGTGCCGTAAAATTGTCAAACGGAGAGATTCCATCTTTCCAGCAAATTCATAGATTCCTGATCGCGAGCTAATATTAAAAACGTTCAATGTGCCGTAAAATTCTCAAACGGAGAGATTCCATCTTTCCAGCAAATTCATAGATTCCTGATCGCGAGCTAATATTAAAAACGTTCAATGTGCCGTAAAATCTCAAACGGAGAGATTCCCATCTTTCCAGCAAATTCATAGATTCCTGATCGCGAGCTAATATTAAAAACGTTCAATGTGCCGTAAAATTCTCAAACGGAGAGATTCCATCTTTCCAGCAAATTCATAGATTCCTGATCGCGAGCTAATATTAAAAACGTTCAATGTGCCGTAAAATTCTCAAACGGAGAGATTCCAATCTTTCCAGCAAATTCATAAATTCCTGATCGCGAGCTAATATTAAAAATGTTCAATGTGCCGTAAAATTCTCAAACGGAGAGATTCCATCTTTCCAGCAAATTAATAGATTCCTGACCGCGAGCTAATATTAAAAACGTTCAATGTGCCGTAAAATTCTCAAACGGAGAGATTCCATCTTTCCAGCAAATTTAAAGATTCCTGATCGCGAGCTAATATTAAAAACGTTCAATGTGCCGTAAAATTCTCAAACGGAGAGATTCCATCTTTTCAGCAAATTCAGAGATTCCTGATCGCGAGCTAATATTAAAAACGTTCAATGTGCCGTAAAATTCTCAAACGAGAGATTCCATCTTTCCAGCAAATTCAGAGATTCCTGATCGCGAGCTAATATTAAAAACGTTCAATGTGCCGTAAAATTCTCAAACGGAGAGATTCCATCTTTCCAGCAAATTCATAGATTCCTGATCGCGAGCTAATATTAAAAACGTTCAATGTGCCGTAAAATTCTCAAACGGAGAGATTCCATCTTTCCAGCAAATTCATAGATTCCTGATCGCGAGCTAATATTAAAAACGTTCAATGTGCCGTAAAATTCTCAAACGGAGAGATTCCATCTTTCCAGCAAATTAATAGATTCCTGACCGCGAGCTAATATTAAAAACGTTCAATGTGCCGTAAAATTCTCAAACGGAGAGATTCCATCTTCCAGCAAATTTAAAGATTCCTGATCGCGAGCTAATATTAAAAACGTTCAATGTGCCGTAAAATTCTCAAACGGAGAGATTCCATCTTTCAGCAAATTCAGAGATTCCTGATCGCGAGCTAATATTAAAAACGTTCAATGTGCCGTAAAATTCTCAAACGGAGAGATTCCATCTTTCCAGCAAATTCAGAGATTCCTGATCGCGAGCTAATATTAAAAACGTTCAATGTGCCGTAAAATTCTCAAACGGAGAGATTCCATCTTTCCAGCAAATTCATAGATTCCTGATCGCGAGCTAATATTAAAAACGTTCAATGTGCCGTAAAATTCTCAAACGGAGAGATTCCATCTTTCCAGCAAATTCATAGATTCCTGATCGCGAGCTAATATTAAAAACGTTCAATGTGCCGTAAAATTCTCAAACGGAGAGATTCCATCTTTCCAGCAAATTCATAGATTCCTGATCGTTAGCTAATATTAAAAACGTTCAATGTGCCGTAAAATTGTCAAACGGAGAGATTCCATCTTTCCAGCAAATTCATAGATTCCTGATCGCGAGCTAATATTAAAAACGTTCAATGTGCCGTAAAATCTCAAACGGAGAGATTCCATCTTTCCAGCAAATTCATAGATTCCTGATCGCGAGCTAATATTAAAAAACGTTCAATGTGCCGTAAAATTCTCAAACGGAGAGATTCCATCTTTCCAGCAAATTCATAGATTCCTGATCGCGAGCTAATATTAAAAACGTTCAATGTGCCGTAAAATTCTCAAACGGAGAGATTCCATCTTTCCAGCAAATTCATAGATTCCTGATCGCGAGCTAATATTAAAAACGTTCAATGTGCCGTAAAATTGTCAAACGGAGAGATTCCATCTTTCCAGCAAATTAATAGATTCCTGACCGCGAGCTAATATAAAAAACGTTCAATGTGCCGTAAAATTCTCAAACGGAGAGATTCCATCTTTCCAGCAAATTCATAGATTCCTGACCGCGAGCTAATATCAAAAACGTTCAATGTGCCGTAAAATTGTCAAACGGAGAGATTCCATCTTTCCAGCAAATTCATAGATTCCTGATCGCGAGCTAATATTAAAAACGTTCAATGTGCCGTAAAATTCTCAAACGGAGAGATTCCATCTTTCCAGCAAATTCATAGATTCCTGATCGCGAGCTAATATTAAAAAACGTTCAATGTGCCGTAAAATTCTCAAACGGAGAGATTCCATCTTTCCAGCAAATTCATAGATTCCTGATCGCGAGCTAATATTAAAAACGTTCAATGTGCCGTAAAATTCTCAAACGGAGAGATTCCATCTTTCCAGCAAATTCATAGATTCCTGATCGCGAGCTAATATTAAAAACGTTCAATGTGCCGTAAAATTGTCAAACGGAGAGATTCCATCTTTCCAGCAAATTAATAGATTCCTGACCGCGAGCTAATATAAAAAACGTTCAATGTGCCGTAAAATTCTCAAACGGAGAGATTCCATCTTTCCAGCAAATTCATAGATTCCTGACCGCGAGCTAATATCAAAAACGTTCAATGTGCCGTAAAATTGTCAAACGGAGAGATTCCATCTTTCCAGCAAATTCATAGATTCCTGATCGCGAGCTAATATTAAAAACGTTCAATGTGCCGTAAAATTGTCAAACGGAGAGATTCCATCTTTCCAGCAAATTCATAGATTCCTGATCGCTAGCTAATATTAAAAACGTTCAATGTGCCGTAAAATTCTCAAACGGAGAGATTCCATCTTTCCAGCAAATTCATAGATTCCTGATCGTTAGCTAATATTAAAAACGTTCAATGTGCCGTAAAATTGTCAAACGGAGAGATTCCATCTTTCCAGCAAATTCATAGATTCCTGATCGCGAGCTAATATTAAAAACGTTCAATGTGCCGTAAAATTCTCAAACCGAGAGATTCCATCTTTCCAGCAAATTCATAGATTCCTGATCGCGAGCTAATATTAAAAACGTTCAATGTGCCGTAAAATTCTCAAACGGAGAGATTCCATCTTTCCAGCAAATTCATAGATTCCTGATCGCGAGCTAATATTAAAAACGTTCAATGTGCCGTAAAATTCTCAAACGGAGAGATTCCATCTTTCCAGCAAATTCATAGATTCCTGATCGCGAGCTAATATTAAAAACGTTCAATGTGCCGTAAAATTCTCAAACGGAGAGATTCCATCTTTCCAGCAAATTCATAAATTCCTGATCGCGAGCTAATATTAAAAATGTTCAATGTGCCGTAAAATTCTCAAACGGAGAGATTCCATCTTTCCAGCAAATTAATAGATTCCTGACCGCGAGCTAATATTAAAAACGTTCAATGTGCCGTAAAATTCTCAAACGGAGAGATTCCATCTTTCCAGCAAATTTAAAGATTCCTGATCGCGAGCTAATATTAAAAACGTTCAATGTGCCGTAAAATTCTCAAACGGAGAGATTCCATCTTTTCAGCAAATTCAGAGATTCCTGATCGCGAGCTAATATTAAAAACGTTCAATGTGCCGTAAAATTCTCAAACGGAGAGATTCCATCTTTCCAGCAAATTCAGAGATTCCTGATCGCGAGCTAATATTAAAAACGTTCAATGTGCCGTAAAATTCTCAAACGGAGAGATTCCATCTTTCCAGCAAATTCATAGATTCCTGATCGCGAGCTAATATTAAAAACGTTCAATGTGCCGTAAAATTCTCAAACGGAGAGATTCCATCTTTCCAGCAAATTCATAGATTCCTGATCGCGAGCTAATATTAAAAACGTTCAATGTGCCGTAAAATTCTCAAACGGAGAGATTCCATCTTTCCAGCAAATTCATAGATTCCTGATCGCGAGCTAATATTAAAAACGTTCAATGTGCCGTAAAATTCTCAAACGGAGAGATTCCATCTTTCCAGCAAATTCATAAATTCCTGATCGCGAGCTAATATTAAAAATGTTCAATGTGCCGTAAAATTCTCAAACGGAGAGATTCCATCTTTCCAGCAAATTAATAGATTCCTGACCGCGAGCTAATATTAAAAACGTTCAATGTGCCGTAAAATTCTCAACGGAGAGATTCCATCTTTCAGCAAATTTAAAGATTCCTGATCGCGAGCTAATATTAAAAACGTTCAATGTGCCGTAAAATTCTCAAACGGAGAGATTCCATCTTTCCAGCAAATTCATAGATTCCTGATCGCGAGCTAATATTAAAAACGTTCAATGTGCCGTAAAATTCTCAAACGGAGAGATTCCATCTTTCCAGCAAATTCATAGATTCCTGATCGCGAGCTAATATTAAAAACGTTCAATGTGCCGTAAAATTCTCAAACGGAGAGATTCCATCTTTCCAGCAAATTAATAGATTCCTGATCGCGAGCTAATATTAAAAACGTTCAATGTGCCGTAAAATTCTCAAACGGAGAGATTCCATCTTTCCAGCAAATTTAAAGATTCCTGATCGCGAGCTAATATTAAAAACGTTCAATGTGCCGTAAAATTCTCAAACGGAGAGATTCCATCTTTCAGCAAATTCAGAGATTCCTGATCGCGAGCTAATATTAAAAACGTTCAATGTGCCGTAAAATTCTCAAACGGAGAGATTCCATCTTTCGAGCAAATTCAGAGATTCCTGATCGCGAGCTAATATTAAAAACGTTCAATGTGCCGTAAAATTCTCAAACGGAGAGATTCCATCTTTCCAGCAAATTCATAGATTCCTGATCGCGAGCTAATATTAAAAACGTTCAATGTGCCGTAAAATTCTCAAACGGAGAGATTCCATCTTTTCAGCAAATTCATAGATTCCTGATCGCGAGCTAATATTAAAAACGTTCAATGTGCCGTAAAATTCTCAAACGGAGAGATTCCATCTTTCCAGCAAATTCATAGATTCCTGATCGCGAGCTAATATTAAAAACGTTCAATGTGCCGTAAAATTCTCAAACGGAGAGATTCCATCTTTCCAGCAAATTCATAGATTCCTGATCGCGAGCTAATATTAAAAACGTTCAATGTGCCGTAAAATTCTCAACCGGAGAGATTCCATCTTTCCAGCAAATTCATAGATTCCTGATCGCGAGCTAATATTAAAAACGTTCAATGTGCCGTAAAATTCTCAAACGGAGAGATTCCATCTTTCCAGCAAATTCATAGATTCCTGATCGCGAGCTAATATTAAAAACGTTCAATGTGCCGTAAAATTCTCAAACGGAGAGATTCCATCTTTCCAGCAAATTAATAGATTCCTGATCGCGAGCTAATATTAAAAACGTTCAATGTGCCGTAAAATTCTCAAACGGAGAGATTCCATCTTTCCAGCAAATTCATAGATTCCTGATCGCGAGCTAATATTAAAAACGTTCAATGTGCCGTAAAATTCTCAAACGGAGAGATTCCATCTTTCCAGCAAATTCATAGATTCCTGCTCGCGAGCTAATATTAAAACGTTCAATGTGCCGTAAAATTCTCAAACGGAGAGATTCCATCTTTCCAGCAAATTCATAGATTCCTGATCGCGAGCTAATATTAAAAACGTTCAATGTGCCGTAAAATTCTCAAACGGAGAGATTCCATCTTTCCAGCAAATTCATAGATTCCTGATCGCGAGCTAATATTAAAAACGTTCAATGTGCCGTAAAATTCTCAAACGGAGAGATTCCATCTTTCCAGCAAATTCATAGATTCCTGATCGCGAGCTAATATTAAAAACGTTCAATGTGCCGTACAATTCTCAAACGGAGAGATTCCATCTTTCCAGCAAATTCATAGATTCCTGATCGCGAGCTAATATTAAAAACGTTCAATGTGCCGTAAAATTCTCAAATGGAGAGATTCCATCTTTCCAGCAAATTAATAGATTCCTGACCGCGAGCTAATATTAAAAACGTTCAATGTGCCGTAAAATTCTCAAATGGAGAGATTCCATCTTTCCAGCAAATTCATAGATTCCTGATCGCGAGCTAATATTAAAAACGTTCAATGTGCCGTAAAATTCTCAAACGGAGAGATTCCATCTTTCCAGCAAATTAATAGATTCCTGACCGCGAGCTAATATTAAAAACGTTCAATGTGCCGTAAAATTCTCAAACGGAGAGATTCCATGTTTCCAGCAAATTCAAAGATTCCTGATCGCGAGCTAATATTAAAAACGTTCAATGTGCAGTAAAATTCTCAAACGGAGAGATTCCATCTTTCCAGCAAATTCAGAGATTCCTGATCGCGAGCTAATATTAAAAACGTTCAATGTGCCGTAAAATTCTCAAACGGAGAAATTCCATCTTTCCAGCAAATTAATAGATTCCTGACCGCGAGCTAATATTAAAAACGTTCAATGTGCCGTAAAATTCTCAAACGGAGAGATTCCATCTTTCCAGCAATTTAAAGATTCCTGATCGCGAGCTAATATTAAAAACGTTCAATGTGCCGTAAAATTCTCAAACGGAGAGATTCCATCTTTTCAGCAAATTCAGAGATTCCTGATCGCGAGCTAATATTAAAAACGTTCAATGTTCCGTAAAATTCTCAAACGGAGAGATTCCATCTTTCCAGCAAATTCAGAGATTCCTGATCGCGAGCTAATATTAAAAACGTTCAATGTGCCGTAAAATTCTCAAACGGAGAGATTCCATCTTTCCAGCAAATTCATAGATTCCTGATCGCGAGCTAATATTAAAAACGTTCAATGTGCCGTAAAATTCTCAAACGGAGAGATTCCATCTTCCAGCAAATTCATAGATTCCTGATCGCGAGCTAATATTAAAAACGTTCAATGTGCCGTAAAATTCTCAAACGGAGAGATTCCATCTTTCCAGCAAATTCATAGATTCCTGATCGTTAGCTAATATTAAAAACGTTCAATGTGCCGTAAAATTGTCAAACGGAGAGATTCCATCTTTCCAGCAAATTCATAGATTCCTGATCGCGAGCTAATATTAAAAACGTTCAATGTGCCGTAAAATTCTCAAACGGAGAGATTCCATCTTTCCAGCAAATTCATAGATTCCTGATCGCGAGCTAATATTAAAAACGTTCAATGTGCCGTAAAATTCTCAAACGGAGAGATTCCATCTTTCCAGCAAATTCATAGATTCCTGATCGCGAGCTAATATTAAAAACGTTCAATGTGCCGTAAAATTCTCAAACGGAGAGATTCCATCTTTCCAGCAAATTCATAGATTCCTGATCGCGAGCTAATATTAAAAACGTTCAATGTGCCGTAAAATTCTCAAACGGAGAGATTCCATCTTTCCAGCAAATTCATAAATTCCTGATCGCGAGCTAATATTAAAAATGTTCAATGTGCCGTAAAATTCTCAAACGGAGAGATTCCATCTTTCCAGCAAATTAATAGATTCCCTGACCGCGAGCTAATATTAAAAACGTTCAATGTGCCGTAAAATTCTCAAACGGAGAGATTCCATCTTTCCAGCAAATTTAAAGATTCCTGATCGCGAGCTAATATTAAAAACGTTCAATGTGCCGTAAAATTCTCAAACGGAGAGATTCCATCTTTTCAGCAAATTCAGAGATTCCTGATCGCGAGCTAATATTAAAAACGTTCAATGTGCCGTAAAATTCTCAAATTGAGAGATTCCATCTTTCCAGCAAATTAATAGATTCCTGACCGCGAGCTAATATTAAAAACGTTCAATGTGCCGTAAAATTCTCAAATGGAGAGATTCCATCTTTCCAGCAAATTCATAGATTCCTGATCGCGAGCTAATATTAAAAACGTTCAATGTGCCGTAAAATTCTCAAACGGAGAGATTCCATCTTTCCAGCAAATTAATAGATTCCTGACCGCGAGCTAATATTAAAAACGTTCAATGTGCCGTAAAATTCTCAAACGGAGAGATTCCATGTTTCCAGCAAATTCAAAGATTCCTGATCGCGAGCTAATATTAAAAACGTTCAATGTGCAGTAAAATTCTCAAACGGAGAGATTCCATCTTTCCAGCAAATTCAGAGATTCCTGATCGCGAGCTAATATTAAAAACGTTCAATGTGCCGTAAAATTCTCAAACGGAGAGATTCCATCTTTCCAGCAAATTAATAGATTCCTGACCGCGAGCTAATATTAAAAACGTTCAATGTGCCGTAAAATTCTCAAACGGAGAGATTCCATCTTTCCAGCAAATTTAAAGATTCCTGATCGCGAGCTAATATTAAAAACGTTCAATGTGCCGTAAAATTCTCAAACGGAGAGATTCCATCTTTTCAGCAATTCAGAGATTCCTGATCGCGAGCTAATATTAAAAACGTTCAATGTTCCGTAAAATTCTCAAACGGAGAGATTCCATCTTTCCAGCAAATTCAGAGATTCCTGATCGCGAGCTAATATTAAAAACGTTCAATGTGCCGTAAAATTCTCAAACGGAGAGATTCCATCTTTCCAGCAAATTCATAGATTCCTGATCGCGAGCTAATATTAAAAACGTTCAATGTGCCGTAAAATTCTCAAACGGAGAGATTCCATCTTTCCAGCAAATTCATAGATTCCTGATCGCGAGCTAATATTAAAAACGTTCAATGTGCCGTAAAATTCTCAAACGGAGAGATTCCATCTTTCCAGCAAATTCATAGATTCCTGATCGTTAGCTAATATTAAAAACGTTCAATGTGCCGTAAAATTGTCAAACGGAGAGATTCCATCTTTCCAGCAAATTCATAGATTCCTGATCGCGAGCTAATATTAAAAACGTTCAATGTGCCGTAAAATTCTCAAACGGAGAGATTCCATCTTTCCAGCAAATTCATAGATTCCTGATCGCGAGCTAATATTAAAAACGTTCAATGTGCCGTAAAATTCTCAAACGGAGAGATTCCATCTTTCCAGCAAATTCATAGATTCCTGATCGCGAGCTAATATTAAAAACGTTCAATGTGCCGTAAAATTCTCAAACGGAGAGATTCCATCTTTCCAGCAAATTCATAGATTCCTGATCGCGAGCTAATATTAAAAACGTTCAATGTGCCGTAAAATTCTCAAACGGAGAGATTCCATCTTTCCAGCAAATTCATAAATTCCTGATCGCGAGCTAATATTAAAAATGTTCAATGTGCCGTAAATTCTCAAACGGAGAGATTCCATCTTTCCAGCAAATTAATAGATTCCTGACCGCGAGCTAATATTAAAAACGTTCAATGTGCCGTAAAATTCTCAACGGAGAGATTCCATCTTTCCAGCAAATTTAAAGATTCCTGATCGCGAGCTAATATTAAAAACGTTCAATGTGCCGTAAAATTCTCAAACGGAGAGATTCCATCTTTCAGCAAATTCAGAGATTCCTGATCGCGAGCTAATATTAAAAACGTTCAATGTGCCGTAAAATTCTCAAACGGAGAGATTCCATCTTTCCAGCAAATTCAGAGATTCCTGATCGCGAGCTAATATTAAAAACGTTCAATGTGCCGTAAAATTCTCAAACGGAGAGATTCCATCTTTCCAGCAAATTCATAGATTCCTGATCGCGAGCTAATATTAAAAACGTTCAATGTGCCGTAAAATTCTCAAACGGAGAGATTCCATCTTTCCAGCAAATTCATAGATTCCTGATCGCGAGCTAATATTAAAAACGTTCAATGTGCCGTAAAATTCTCAAACGGAGAGATTCCATCTTTTCAGCAAATTCATAGATTCCTGATCGCGAGCTAATATTAAAAACGTTCAATGTGCCGTAAAATTCTCAAACGGAGAGATTCCATCTTTCCAGCAAATTCATAGATTCCTGATCGCGAGCTAATATTAAAAACGTTCAATGTGCCGTAAAATTCTCAAACGGAGAGATTCCATCTTTCCAGCAAATTCATAGATTCCTGATCGCGAGCTAATATTAAAAACGTTCAATGTGCCCGTAAAATTCTCAAACGGAGAGATTCCATCTTTCCAGCAAATTCATAGATTCCTGATCGCGAGCTAATATTAAAAACGTTCAATGTGCCGTAAAATTCTCAAACGGAGAGATTCCATCTTTCCAGCAAATTCATAGATTCCTGATCGCGAGCTAATATTAAAAACGTTCAATGTGCCGTAAAATTCTCAAACGGAGAGATTCCATCTTTCCAGCAAATTAATAGATTCCTGACCGCGAGCTAATATTAAAAACGTTCAATGTGCCGTAAAATTCGCAAACGGAGAGATTCCATGTTTCCAGCAAATTCAAAGATTCCTGATCGCGAGCTAATATTAAAAACGTTCAATGTGCCGTAAAATTCTCAAACGGAGAGATTCCATCTTTCCAGCAAATTCAGAGATTCCTGATCGCGAGCTAATATTAAAAACGTTCAATGTGCCGTAAAATTCTCAAACGGAGAGATTCCATCTTTCCAGCAAATTCATAGATTCCTGCTCGCGAGCTAATATTAAAAACGTTCAATGTGCCGTAAAATTCTCAAACGGAGAGATTCCATCTTTCCAGCAAATTCATAGATTCCTGATCGCGAGCTAATATTAAAACGTTCAATGTGCCGTAAAATTCTCAAACGGAGAGATTCCATCTTTCCAGCAAATTCATAGATTCCTGATCGCGAGCTAATATTAAAAACGTTCAATGTGCCGTAAAATTCTCAAACGGAGAGATTCCATCTTTCCAGCAAATTCATAGATTCCTGATCGCGAGCTAATATTAAAAACGTTCAATGTGCCGTAAAATTCTCAAACGGAGAGAGTCCATCTTTCCAGCAAATTGATAGATTCCTGACCGCGAGCTAATATCAAAAACGTTCAATGTGCCGTAAAATTCTCAAACGGAGAGATTCCATCTTTCCAGCAAATTCATAGATTCCTGACCGCGAGCTAATATCAAAAACGTTCAATGTGCCGTAAAATTCTCAAACGGAGAGATTCCATCTTTCCAGCAAATTCATAGATTCCTGACCGCGAGCTAATATCAAAAACGTTCAATGTGCCGTAAAATTCTCAAACGGAGAGATTCCATCTTTCCAGCAAATTCATAGATTCCTGATCGCGAGCTAATATTAAAAACGTTCAATGTGCCGTAAAATTCTCAAACGGAGAGATTCCATCTTTCCAGCAAATTCATAGATTCCTGATCGCGAGCTAATATTAAAAACGTTCAATGTGCCGTAAAATTCTCCAATGGAGAGATTCCATCTTTCAAGCAAATTCATAGATTCCTGATCGCGAGCTAATATTAAAAACGTTCAATGTGCCGTAAAATTCTCAAACGGAGAGATTCCATCTTTCCAGCAAATTCATAGATTCCTGACCGCGAGCTAATATCAAAAACGTTCAATGTGCCGTAAAATTCTCAAACGGAGAGATTCCATCTTTCCAGCAAATTCATAGATTCCTGATCGCGAGCTAATATTAAAAACATTCAATGTGCCGTAAAATTCTCAAACGGTGAGATTCCATCTTTCCAGCAAATTCATAGATTCCTGATCGCGAGCTAATATTAAAAACGTTCAATGTGCCGTAAAATTCTCAAACGGAGAGGTTCCATCTTTCCAGCAAATTAATAGATTCCTGACCGCGAGCTAATATTAAAAACGTTCAATGTGCCGTAAAATTCTCAAACGGAGAGATTCCATCTTTCCAGCAAATTCATAGATTCCTGATCGCGAGCTAATATTAAAAACGTTCAATGTGCCGTAAAATTCTCAAACGGAGAGATTCCATCTTTCCAGCAAATTCATAGATTCCTGATCGCGAGCTAATATTAAAAACGTTCAATGTGCCGTAAAATTCTCAAACGGAGAGATTCCATCTTTCCAGCAAATTAATAGATTCCTGACCAAGAGCTAATATTAAAAACGTTCAATGTGCCGTAAAATTATCAAACGGAGAAATTCCATCTTTCCAGCAAATTAATAGATTCCTGACCGCGAGCTAATATTAAAAACGTTCAATGTGCCGTAAAATTCTCAAACGGAGAGATTCCATCTTTCCAGCAAATTCATAGATTCCTGATCGCGAGCTAATATTAAAAACGTTCAATGTGCCGTAAAATTCTCAAACGGAGAGATTCCATCTTTCCAGCAAATTCATAGATTCCTGATCGCGAGCTAATATTAAAAACGTTCAATGTGCCGTAAAATTCTCAAACGGAGAGATTCCATCTTTCCAGCAAATTCATAGATTCCTGATCGCGAGCTAATATTAAAAACGTTCAATGTGCCGTAAAATTCTCAAACGGAGAGATTCCATCTTTCCAGCAAATTCATAGATTCCTGATCGCGAGCTAATATTAAAAACATTCAATGTGCCGTAAAATTCTCAAACGGTGAGATTCCATCTTTCTAGCAAATTCATAGATTCCTGATCGCGAGCTAATATTAAAAACGTTCAATGTGCCGTAAAATTCTCAAACGGAGAGATTCCATCTTTCCAGCAAATTAATAGATTCCTGAACGCGAGCTAATATTAAAAACGTTCAATGTGCCGTAAAATTCTCAAACGGAGAGATTCCATCTTTCCAGCAAATTAATAGATTCCTGACCGCGAGCTAATATTAAAAACGTTCAATGTGCCGTAAAATTCTCAAACGGAGAGATTCCATCTTTCCAGCAAATTCATAGATTCCTGACCGCGAGCTAATATTAAAAACGTTCAATGTGCCGTAAAATTATCAAACGGAGAGATACCATCTTTCCAGCAAATTCATAGATTCCTGATCGCGAGCTAATATTAAAAACGTTCAATGTGCCGTAAAATTCTCAAACGGAGAGATTCCATCTTTCCAGCAAATTCATAGATTCCTGATCGCGAGCTAATATTAAAAACATTCAATGTGCCGTAAAATTCTCAAACGGTGAGATTCCATCTTTCCATCAAATTCATAGATTCCTGATCGCGAGCTAATATTAAAAACGTTCAATGTGCCGTAAAATTCTCAAACGGAGAGATTCCATCTTTCCAGCAAATTAATAGATTCCTGACCGCGAGCTAATATTAAAAACGTTCAATGTGCCGTAAAATTCTCAAACGGAGAGATTCCATCTTTCCAGCAAATTAATAGATTCCTGACCGCGAGCTAATATTAAAAACGTTCAATGTGCCGTAAAATTCTCAAACGGAGAGATTCCATCTTTCCAGCAAATTCATAGATTCCTGACCGCGAGCTAATATTAAAAACGTTCAATGTGCCGTAAAATTATCAAACGGAGAGATACCATATTTCCATCAAATTCATAGATTCCTGATCGCGAGCTAATATTAAAAACGTTCAACGTGCCGTAAAATTCTCAAACGGAGAGATTCCATCTTTCCAGCAAATTCATAGATTCCTGATCGCGAGCTAATATTAAAAACATTCAATGTGCCGTAAAATTCTCAAACGGTGAGATTCCATCTTTCCAGCAAATTCATAGATTCCTGATCGCGAGCTAATATTAAAAACGTTCAATGTGCCGTAAAATTCTCAAACGGAGAGATTCCATCTTTCCAGCAAATTAATAGATTCCTGACCGCGAGCTAATATTAAAAACGTTCAATGTGCCGTAAAATTCTCAAACGGAGAGATTCCATCTTTCCAGCAAATTAATAGATTCCTGACCGCGAGCTAATATTAAAAACGTTCAATGTGCCGTAAAATTCTCAAACGGAGAGATTCCATCTTTCCAGCAAATTCATAGATTCCTGACCGCGAGCTAATATTAAAAACGTTCAATGTGCCGTAAAATTCTCAAACGGAGAGATTCCATCTTTCCAGCAAATTCATAGATTCCTGACCGCGAGCTAATATTAAAAACGTTCAATGTGCCGTAAAATTATCAAACGGAGAGATACCATATTTCCATCAAATTCATAGATTCCTGATCGCGAGCTAATATTAAAAACGTTCAACGTGCCGTAAAATTCTCAAACGGAGAGATTCCATCTTTCCAGCAAATTCATAGATTCCTGATCGCGAGCTAATATTAAAAACATTCAATGTGCCGTAAAATTCTCAAACGGTGAGATTCCATCTTTCCAGCAAATTCATAGATTCCTGATCGCGAGCTAATATTAAAAACGTTCAATGTGCCGTAAAATTCTCAAACGGAGAGATTCCATCTTTCCAGCAAATTAATAGATTCCTGACCGCGAGCTAATATTAATAACGTTCAATGTGCCGTAAAATTCTCAAACGGAGAGATTCCATCTTTCCAGCAAATTAATAGATTCCTGACCGCGAGCTAATATTAAAAACGTTCAATGTGCCGTAAAATTCTCAAACGGAGAGATTCCATCTTTCCAGCAAATTCATAGATTCCTGACCGCGAGCTAATATTAAAAACGTTCAATGTGCCGTAAAATTCTCAAACGGAGAGATTCCATCTTTCTAGCAAATTCATAGATTCCTGATCGCGAGCTAATATTAAAAACGTTCCATGTGCCGTAAAATTCTCAAACGGAGAGATTCCATCTTTCCAGCAAATTCATAGATTCCTGATCGCGAGCTAATATTAAAAACGTTCAATGTGCCGTAAAATTTTCAAACGGAGAGATTCCATCTTTCCAGCAAATTCATAGATTCCTGATCGCGAGCTCATATTAAAAACGTTCAATGTGCCGTAAAATTCTCAAACGGAGAGATTCCATCTTTCCAGCAAATTCATAGATTCCTGATCGCGAGCTAATATTAAAAACGTTCAATGTGCCGTAAAATTCTCAAACGGAGAGATTCCATCTTTCCAGCAAATTCATAGATTCCTGATCGCGAGCTAATATTAAAAACGTTCAATGTGCCGTAAAATTGTCAAACGGAGAGATTCCATCTTTCCAGCAAATTCATAGATTCCTGATCGCGAGCTAATATTAAAAACGTTCAATGTGCCGTAAAATTCTCAAACGGAGAGATTCCATCTTTCCAGCAAATACATAAATTCCTGATCGCGAGCTAATATTAAAAACGTTCAATGTGCCGTAAAATTCTCAAACGGAGAGATTCCATCTTTCCAGCAAATTCATAGATTCCTGATCGCGAGCTAATATTAAAAACGTTCAATGTGCCGTAAAATTCTCAAACGGAGAGATTCCATCTTTCCAGCAAATTCATAGATTCCTGACCGCGAGCTAATATCAAAAACGTTCAATGTGCCGTAAAATTCTCAAACGGAGAGATTCCATCTTTCCAGCAAATTCATAGATTCCTGACCGCGAGCTAATATCAAAAACGTTCAATGTGCCGTAAAATTCTCAAACGGAGAGATTCCATCTTTCCAGCAAATTCATAGATTCCTGACCGCGAGCTAATATCAAAAACGTTCAATGTGCCGGAAAATTCTCAAACGGAGAGATTCCATCTTTCCAGCAAATTCATAGATTCCTGATCGCGAGCTAATATTAAAAACGTTCAATGTGCCGTAAAATTCTCAAACGGAGAGATTCCATCTTTCCAGCAAATTCATAGATTCCTGATCGCGAGCTAATATTAAAAACGTTCAATGTGCCGTAAAATTCTCAAACGGAGAGATTCCATCTTTCCAGCAAATTCATAGATTCCTGATCGCGAGCTAATATTAAAAACGTTCAATGTGCCGTAAAATTCTCAAACGGAGAGATTCCATCTTTCCAGCAAATTCATAGATTCCTGATCGCGAGCTAATATTAAAAACGTTCAATGTGCCGTAAAATTCTCAAACGGAGAGATTCCATATTTCCAGCAAATTAATAGATTCCTGACCGCGAGCTAATATTAAAAACGTTCAATGTGCCGTAAAATTATCAAACGGAGAGATTCCATCTTTCCAGCAAATTAATAGATTCCTGACCGCGAGCTAATATTAAAAACGTTCAATGTGCCATAAAATTCTCAAACGGAGAGATTCCATCTTTCCAGCAAATTCATAGATTCCTGATCGCGAGCTAATATTAAAAACGTTCAATGTGCCGTAACATTCCCAAACGGAGAGATTCCATCTTTCCAGCAAATTCATAGATTCCTGATCGCGAGCTAATATTAAAAACGTTCAATGTGCCGTAAAATTCTCAAACGGAGAGATTCCATCTTTCCAGCAAATTCATAGATTCCTGATCGCGAGCTAATATTAAAAACGTTCAATGTGCCGTAAAATTCTCAAACGGAGAGATTCCATTTTTCCAGCAAATTCATAGATTCCTGATTGCGAGCTAATATTAAAAACGTTCAATGTGCCGTAAAATTCTCAAACGGAGAGATTCCATCTTTCCAGCAAATTCATAGATTCCTGATCGCGAGCTAATATTAAAAACGTTCAATGTGCCGTAAAATTCTCAAACGGAGAGATTCCATCTTTCCAGCAAATTCATAGATTCCTGATCGCGAGCTAATATTAAAAACGTTCAATGTGCCGTAAAATTCTCAAACGGAGAGATTCCATCTTTCCAGCAAATTCATAGATTCCTGATCGCGAGCTAATATTAAAAACGTTCAATGTGCCGTAAAATTCTCAAATGGAGAGATTCCATCTTTCAAGCAAATTCATAGATTCCTGATCGCGAGCTAATATTAAAAACGTTCAATGTGCCGTAAAATTCTCAAACGGAGAGATTCCATCTTTCCAGCAAATTCATAGATTCCTGATCGCGAGCTAATATTAAAAACGTTCAATGTGCCGTAAGATTCTCAAACGGAGAGATTCCATCTTTCCAGCAAATTCATAGATTCCTGATCGCGAGCTAATATTAAAAACGTTCAATGTGCCGTAAAATTCTCAAACGGAGAGATTCCATCTTTCCAGCAAATTCATAGATTCCTGATCGCGAGCTAATATTAAAAACGTTCAATGTGCCGTAAAATTCTCAAACGGAGAGATTCCATCTTTCCAGCAAATTCATAGATTCCTGATCGCGAGCTAATATTAAAAACGTTCAATGTGCCGTAAAATTCTCAAACGGAGAGATTCCATCTTTCCAGCAAATTCATAGATTCCTGATCGCGAGCTAATATTAAAAACGTTCAATGTGCCGTACAATTCTCAAACGGAGAGATTCCATCTTTCCAGCAAATTAATAGATTCCTGACCAAGAGCTAATATTAAAAACGTTCAATGTGCCGTAAAATTATCAAACGGAGAGATTCCATCTTTCCAGCAAATTAATAGATTCCTGACCAAGAGCTAATATTAAAAACGTTCAATGTGCCGTAAAATTCTCAAACGGAGAGATTCCATCTTTCCAGCAAATTCATAGATTCCTGATCGCGAGCTAATATTAAAAACGTTCAATGTGCCGTAAAATTGTCAAACGGAGAGATTCCATCTTTCCAGCAAATTCATAGATTCCTGATCGCGAGCTAATATTAAAAACGTTCAATGTGCCGTAAAATTCTCAAACGGAGAGATTCCATCTTTCCAGCAAATACATAAATTCCTGATCGCGAGCTAATATTAAAAACGTTCAATGTGCCGTAAAATTCTCAAACGGAGAGATTCCATCTTTCCAGCAAATTCATAGATTCCTGATCGCGAGCTAATATTAAAAACGTTCAATGTGCCGTAAAATTCTCAAACGGAGAGATTCCATCTTTCCAGCAAATTCATAGATTCCTGACCGCGAGCTAATATCAAAAACGTTCAATGTGCCGTAAAATTCTCAAACGGAGAGATTCCATCTTTCCAGCAAATTCATAGATTCCTGACCGCGAGCTAATATCAAAAACGTTCAATGTGCCGTAAAATTCTCAAACGGAGAGATTCCATCTTTCCAGCAAATTCATAGATTCCTGACCGCGAGCTAATATCAAAAACGTTCAATGTGCCGGAAAATTCTCAAACGGAGAGATTCCATCTTTCCAGCAAATTCATAGATTCCTGATCGCGAGCTAATATTAAAAACGTTCAATGTGCCGTAAAATTCTCAAACGGAGAGATTCCATCTTTCCAGCAAATTCATAGATTCCTGATCGCGAGCTAATATTAAAAACGTTCAATGTGCCGTAAAATTCTCAAACGGAGAGATTCCATCTTTCCAGCAAATTCATAGATTCCTGATCGCGAGCTAATATTAAAAACGTTCAATGTGCCGTAAAATTCTCAAACGGAGAGATTCCATCTTTCCAGCAAATTCATAGATTCCTGATCGCGAGCTAATATTAAAAACGTTCAATGTGCCGTAAAATTCTCAAACGGAGAGATTCCATATTTCCAGCAAATTAATAGATTCCTGACCGCGAGCTAATATTAAAAACGTTCAATGTGCCGTAAAATTATCAAACGGAGAGATTCCATCTTTCCAGCAAATTAATAGATTCCTGACCGCGAGCTAATATTAAAAACGTTCAATGTGCCATAAAATTCTCAAACGGAGAGATTCCATCTTTCCAGCAAATTCATAGATTCCTGATCGCGAGCTAATATTAAAAACGTTCAATGTGCCGTAACATTCCCAAACGGAGAGATTCCATCTTTCCAGCAAATTCATAGATTCCTGATCGCGAGCTAATATTAAAAACGTTCAATGTGCCGTAAAATTCTCAAACGGAGAGATTCCATCTTTCCAGCAAATTCATAGATTCCTGATCGCGAGCTAATATTAAAAACGTTCAATGTGCCGTAAAATTCTCAAACGGAGAGATTCCATTTTTCCAGCAAATTCATAGATTCCTGATTGCGAGCTAATATTAAAAACGTTCAATGTGCCGTAAAATTCTCAAACGGAGAGATTCCATCTTTCCAGCAAATTCATAGATTCCTGATCGCGAGCTAATATTAAAAACGTTCAATGTGCCGTAAAATTCTCAAACGGAGAGATTCCATCTTTCCAGCAAATTCATAGATTCCTGATCGCGAGCTAATATTAAAAACGTTCAATGTGCCGTAAAATTCTCAAACGGAGAGATTCCATCTTTCCAGCAAATTCATAGATTCCTGATCGCGAGCTAATATTAAAAACGTTCAATGTGCCGTAAAATTCTCAAATGGAGAGATTCCATCTTTCAAGCAAATTCATAGATTCCTGATCGCGAGCTAATATTAAAAACGTTCAATGTGCCGTAAAATTCTCAAACGGAGAGATTCCATCTTTCCAGCAAATTCATAGATTCCTGATCGCGAGCTAATATTAAAAACGTTCAATGTGCCGTAAGATTCTCAAACGGAGAGATTCCATCTTTCCAGCAAATTCATAGATTCCTGATCGCGAGCTAATATTAAAAACGTTCAATGTGCCGTAAAATTCTCAAACGGAGAGATTCCATCTTTCCAGCAAATTCATAGATTCCTGATCGCGAGCTAATATTAAAAACGTTCAATGTGCCGTAAAATTCTCAAACGGAGAGATTCCATCTTTCCAGCAAATTCATAGATTCCTGATCGCGAGCTAATATTAAAAACGTTCAATGTGCCGTAAAATTCTCAAACGGAGAGATTCCATCTTTCCAGCAAATTCATAGATTCCTGATCGCGAGCTAATATTAAAAACGTTCAATGTGCCGTAAAATTCTCAAACGGAGAGATTCCATCTTTCCAGCAAATTAATAGATTCCTGACCAAGAGCTAATATTAAAAACGTTCAATGTGCCGTAAAATTATCAAACGGAGAGATTCCATCTTTCCAGCAAATTAATAGATTCCTGACCAAGAGCTAATATTAAAAACGTTCAATGTGCCGTAAAATTCTCAAACGGAGAGATTCCATCTTTCCAGCAAATTCATAGATTCCTGATCGCGAGCTAATATTAAAAACGTTCAATGTGCCGTAAAATTCTCAAACGGAGAGATTCCATCTTTCCAGCAAATTCATAGATTCCTGATCGCGAGCTAATATTAAAAACGTTCAATGTGCCGTAAAATTCTCAAACGGAGAGATTCCATCTTTCCAGCAAATTCATAGATTCCTGATCGCGAGCTAATATTAAAAACGTTCAATGTGCCGTAAAATTCTCAAACGGAGAGATTCCATCTTTCCAGCAAATTCATAGATTCCTGATCGCGAGCTAATATTAAAAACGTTCAATGTGCCGTAAAATTCTCAAACGGAGAGATTCCATCTTTCCAGCAAATTAATAGATTCCTGACCGCGAGCTAATATTAAAAACGTTCAATGTGCCGTAAAATTCTCAAACGGAGAGATTCCATCTTTCCAGCAAATTAATAGATTCCTGACCGCGAGCTAATATTAAAAACGTTCAATGTGCCGTAAAATTCTCAAACGGAGAGATACCATATTTCCATCAAATTCATAGATTCCTGATCGCGAGCTAATATTAAAAACGTTAAACGTGCCGTAAAATTCTCAAACGGAGAGATTCCATCTTTCCAGCAAATTCATAGATTCCTGATCGCGAGCTAATATTAAAAACATTCAATGTGCCGTAAAATTCTCAAACGGTGAGATTCCATCTTTCCAGCAAATTCATAGATTCCTGATCGCGAGCTAATATTAAAAACGTTCAATGTGCCGTAAAATTCTCAAACGGAGAGATTCCATCTTTCCAGCAAATTAATAGATTCCTGACCGCGAGCTAATATTAAAAACGTTCAATGTGCCTTAAAATTCTCAAACGGAGAGATTCCATCTTTCCAGCAAATTAATAGATTCCTGACCGCGAGCTAATATTAAAAACGTTCAATGTGCCGTAAAATTCTCAAACGGAGAGATTCCATCTTTCCAGCAAATTCATAGATTCCTGACCGCGAGCTAATATTAAAAACGTTCAATGTGCCGTAAAATTCTCAAACGGAGAGATTCCATCTTTCTAGCAAATTCATAGATTCCTGATCGCGAGCTAATATTAAAAACGTTCAATGTGCCGTAAAATTCTCAAACGGAGAGATTCCATCTTTCCAGCAAATTCATAGATTCCTGATCGCGAGCTAATATTAAAAACGTTCAATGTGCCGTAAAATTTTCAAACGGAGAGATTCCATCTTTCCAGCAAATTCATAGATTCCTGATCGCGAGCTCATATTAAAAACGTTCAATGTGCCGTAAAATTCTCAAACGGAGAGATTCCATCTTTCCAGCAAATTCATAGATTCCTGATCGCGAGCTAATATTAAAAACGTTCAATGTGCCGTAAAATTGTCAAACGGAGAGATTCCATCTTTCCAGCAAATTCATAGATTCCTGATCGCGAGCTAATATTAAAAACGTTCAATGTGCCGTAAAATTGTCAAACGGAGAGATTCCATCTTTCCAGCAAATTCATAGATTCCTGATCGCGAGCTAATATTAAAAACGTTCAATGTGCCGTAAAATTCTCAAACGGAGAGATTCCATCTTTCCAGCAAATACATAAATTCCTGATCGCGAGCTAATATTAAAAACGTTCAATGTGCCGTAAAATTCTCAAACGGAGAGATTCCTTCTTTCCAGCAAATTCCTAGATTCCTGATCGCGAGCTAATATTAAAAACGTTCAATGTGCCGTAAAATTCTCAAACGGAGAGATTCCATCTTTCCAGCAAATTCATAGATTCCTGATCGCGAGCTAATATTAAAAACGTTCAATGTGCCGTAAAATTCTCAAACGGAGAGATTCCATCTTTCCAGCAAATTCATAGATTCTTGATCGCGAGCTAATATTAAAAACGTTCAATGTGCCGTAAAATTCTCAAAGGGAGAGATTCCATCTTTCCAGCAAATTCATAGATTCCTGATCGCGAGCTAATATTAAAAACGTTCAATGTGCCGTAAAATTCTCAAACGGAGAGATTCCATCTTTCCAGCAAATTCATAGATTCCTGACCGCGAGCTAATATTAAAAACGTTCAATGTGCCGTAAAATTCTCAAACGGAGAGATTCCATCTTTTCAGCAAATTAATAGATTCCTGATCGCGAGCTAATATTAAAAACGTTCAATGTGCAGTAAAATTCTCAAACGGAGAGATTCCATCTTTCCAGCAAATTCATAGATTCCTGACCGCGAGCTAATATTAAAAACGTTCAATGTGCCGTAAAATGTTCAAACGGAGAGATTCCATCTTTCCAGCAAATTCATAGATTCCTGACCACGAGCTAATATTAAAAACGTTCAATGTGCCGTAAAATTCTCAAACGGAGAGGTTCCATCTTTCCAGCAAATTAATAGATTCCTGACCGCGAGCTAATATTAAAAACGTTCAATGTGCCGTAAAATTCTCAAACGGAGAGATTCCATCTTTCCAGCAAATTCATAGATTCCTGATCGCGAGCTAATATTAAAAACGTTCAATGTGCCGTAAAATTCTCAAACGGAGAGATTCCATCTTTCCAGCAAATTCATAGATTCCTGATCGCGAGCTAATATTAAAAACGTTCAATGTGCCGTAAAATTCTCAAACGGAGAGATTCCATCTTTCCAGCAAATTAATAGATTCCTGACCAAGAGCTAATATTAAAAACGTTCAATGTGCCGTAAAATTATCAAACGGAGAGATTCCATCTTTCCAGCAAATTAATAGATTCCTGACCGCGAGCTAATATTAAAAACGTTCAATGTGCCGTAAAATTCTCAAACGGAGAGATTCCATCTTTCCAGCAAATTCATAGATTCCTGATCGCGAGCTAATATTAAAAACGTTCAATGTGCCGTAAAATTCTCAAACGGAGAGATTCCATCTTTCCAGCAAATTCATAGATTCCTGATCGCGAGCTAATATTAAAAACGTTCAATGTGCCGTAAAATTCTCAAACGGAGAGATTCCATCTTTCCAGCAAATTCATAGATTCCTGATCGCAAGCTAATATTAAAAACATTCAATGTGCCGTAAAATTCTCAAACGGTGAGATTCCATCTTTCTAGCAAATTCATAGATTCCTGATCGCGAGCTAATATTAAAAACGTTCAATGTGCCGTAAAATTCTCAAACGGAGAGATTCCATCTTTCCAGCAAATTAATAGATTCCTGAACGCGAGCTAATATTAAAAACGTTCAATGTGCCGTAAAATTCTCAAACGGAGAGATTCCATCTTTCCAGCAAATTAATAGATTCCTGACCGCGAGCTAATATTAAAAACGTTCAATGTGCCGTAAAATTCTCAAACGGAGAGATTCCATCTTTCCAGCAAATTCATAGATTCCTGACCGCGAGCTAATATTAAAAACGTTCAATGTGCCGTAAAATTATCAAACGGAGAGATACCATCTTTCCAGCAAATTCATAGATTCCTGATCGCGAGCTAATATTAAAAACGTTCAATGTGCCGTAAAATTCTCAAACGGAGAGATTCCATCTTTCCAGCAAATTCATAGATTCCTGATCGCGAGCTAATATTAAAAACATTCAATGTGCCGTAAAATTCTCAAACGGTGAGATTCCATCTTTCCATCAAATTCATAGATTCCTGATCGCGAGCTAATATTAAAAACGTTCAATGTGCCGTAAAATTCTCAAACGGAGAGATTCCATCTTTCCAGCAAATTAATAGATTCCTGACCGCGAGCTAATATTAAAAACGTTCAATGTGCCGTAAAATTCTCAAACGGAGAGATTCCATCTTTCCAGCAAATTAATAGATTCCTGACCGCGAGCTAATATTAAAAACGTTCAATGTGCCGTAAAATTCTCAAACGGAGAGATTCCATCTTTCCAGCAAATTCATAGATTCCTGACCGCGAGCTAATATTAAAAACGTTCAATGTGCCGTAAAATTCTCAAACGGAGAGATTCCATCTTTCCAGCAAATTAATAGATTCCTGACCGCGAGCTAATATTAAAAACGTTCAATGTGCCGTAAAATTCTCAAACGGAGAGATTCCATCTTTCCAGCAAATTAATAGATTCCTGACCGCGAGCTAATATTAAAAACGTTCAATGTGCCGTAAAATTCTCAAACGGAGAGATTCCATCTTTCCAGCAAATTCATAGATTCCTGACCGCGAGCTAATATTAAAAACGTTCAATGTGCCGTAAAATTCTCAAACGGAGAGATTCCATCTTTCCAGCAAATTCATAGATTCCTGACCGCGAGCTAATATTAAAAACGTTCAATGTGCCGTAAAATTATCAAACGGAGAGATACCATATTTCCATCAAATTCATAGATTCCTGATCGCGAGCTAATATTAAAAACGTTCAACGTGCCGTAAAATTCTCAAACGGAGAGATTCCATCTTTCCAGCAAATTCATAGATTCCTGATCGCGAGCTAATATTAAAAACATTCAATGTGCCGTAAAATTCTCAAACGCTGAGATTCCATCTTTCCAGCAAATTCATAGATTCCTGATCGCGAGCTAATATTAAAAACGTTCAATGTGCCGTAAAATTCTCAAACGGAGAGATTCCATCTTTCCAGCAAATTAATAGATTCCTGACCGCGAGCTAATATTAACAACGTTCAATGTGCCGTAAAATTCTCAAACGGAGAGATTCCATCTTTCCAGCAAATTAATAGATTCCTGACCGCGAGCTAATATTAAAAACGTTCAATGTGCCGTAAAATTCTCAAACGGAGAGATTCCATCTTTCCAGCAAATTCATAGATTCCTGACCGCGAGCTAATATTAAAAACGTTCAATGTGCCGTAAAATTCTCAAACGGAGAGATTCCATCTTTCTAGCAAATTCATAGATTCCTGATCGCGAGCTAATATTAAAAACGTTCCATGTGCCGTAAAATTCTCAAACGGAGAGATTCCATCTTTCCAGCAAATTCATAGATTCCTGATCGCGAGCTAATATTAAAAACGTTCAATGTGCCGTAAAATTTTCAAACGGAGAGATTCCATCTTTCCAGCAAATTCATAGATTCCTGATCGCGAGCTCATATTAAAAACGTTCAATGTGCCGTAAAATTCTCAAACGGAGAGATTCCATCTTTCCAGCAAATTCATAGATTCCTGATCGCGAGCTAATATTAAAAACGTTCAATGTGCCGTAAAATTCTCAAACGGAGAGATTCCATCTTTCCAGCAAATTCATAGATTCCTGATCGCGAGCTAATATTAAAAACGTTCAATGTGCCGTAAAATTGTCAAACGGAGAGATTCCATCTTTCCAGCAAATTCATAGATTCCTGATCGCGAGCTAATATTAAAAACGTTCAATGTGCCGTAAAATTCTCAAACGGAGAGATTCCATCTTTCCAGCAAATACATAAATTCCTGATCGCGAGCTAATATTAAAAACGTTCAATGTGCCGTAAAATTCTCAAACGGAGAGATTCCATCTTTCCAGCAAATTCATAGATTCCTGATCGCGAGCTAATATTAAAAACGTTCAATGTGCCGTAAAATTCTCAAACGGAGAGATTCCATCTTTCCAGCAAATTCATAGATTCCTGACCGCGAGCTAATATCAAAAACGTTCAATGTGCCGTAAAATTCTCAAACGGAGAGATTCCATCTTTCCAGCAAATTCATAGATTCCTGACCGCGAGCTAATATCAAAAACGTTCAATGTGCCGTAAAATTCTCAAACGGAGAGATTCCATCTTTCCAGCAAATTCATAGATTCCTGACCGCGAGCTAATATCAAAAACGTTCAATGTGCCGGAAAATTCTCAAACGGAGAGATTCCATCTTTCCAGCAAATTCATAGATTCCTGATCGCGAGCTAATATTAAAAACGTTCAATGTGCCGTAAAATTCTCAAACGGAGAGATTCCATCTTTCCAGCAAATTCATAGATTCCTGATCGCGAGCTAATATTAAAAACGTTCAATGTGCCGTAAAATTCTCAAACGGAGAGATTCCATCTTTCCAGCAAATTC
>JAOWCC010000342.1:0-39844 GCA_030867875.1 Actinernus sp. WN-2022
TTTTCCAGATATCAGCTGTATCAATGTTTATCCCATAATATTTACCGTATTTGGTGGCTGTTACCGCTATTCTACGTTCTACAAAATGCATTTGACAGCGATTTCCTTTGTGTTGTTGCTGTTTTGTCCCCCTCCCACGACCGTGATCCTTAGCGTTTAAACAATAGATTGTTTTGATTTGACGTCATAATGATATAGGGCAATTATTCAATCCTAAAGGTAAGGTTGGCATTGTAGTTTCCGTCAAAAATCTAACACTAACCGCTAAAAGTACAATTTTCACAATTTTTGAAGAGATTTCAAAACACGTCGCGAAAGTTTTCTCCACTCAAGCCGTGAAACCGTTGCAATAGATATACTAGGCGCCTTTTGAGAATTGAAATTACGATCAGCATAAGTTTGGTGCTTCATTCTCTTCTTTCTTTTAACAATTCCCGACTTAACTGTTGAATCGCGATACAAAACTAATTGCGATTTTGAGACGCCGATACCGAATTATATTGCCGGCGTTGGAAGCAAATATATTTTTCGTATTATACGAAATATATTTTCTCCCAACTGGCCGGCAATATAATTCGGTATCGGCCTCTCAAAATCGCAATTAGTTTATAGAATATCAGGAATCTTAAAACAAGATTAGTTTACAGTTATTTCTTTATGGATATGCGGTGCGTCATTGAAAGATGTGCCAAGGGGAAGATGACTAATCACATGATCAGAAAAATCAATTTTTACTTTGTATTCCGACAACGGGAGCCTGGGTGGTGCAGTGGTTAAGCGCTTCGCCTCTCACCTCTGTGGCTCAGGTTCAATTCCCGGACGTGGCGCCATATGTGAGTTGAGTTTGTTGGTATCTCGCCCTTGCTCCGAGGGTTTTTCTCCGGGTTCTCCGGTTTTCCTCCCTCCGCAAAAACCAACACGCTAAATTCCAATTCTACCTGTGGATTAGCCGGGTCCTGGCTTTGATAAAAACGACTGCGGGGGAGGCTAAGAAATAGAGCATTGATTGAATCTAGAAAAGCTGTGGTGGCTAAGAGAACATCTTGAAGTCACGACCGAGAGCCTAGCGTTCTTAGCTGGAGCCTTACTTACAGTGCAACTACTGTAATCAGGGCCACTTAGGCAATGAGAACTAAACACATATGAAATAGAAAATAAAGCATTCCACAATACAAGTCGTAGGATATCCACGCGATTTTTTTCATTCAAAAGACTTTGACTTCAGAACTAGACGACCAAATTTGCCTTGACCGGATCGAAGCTCGAGCAAGTTGAAATGCTGTTGTCTTCTACTCAATACTGATTGGCTCAAATAACCATAAGTTGGAATGCTTTTTTATCGTTCTGCACTGTTATTGGTTCTCGTTGTCTAAGTGGCCCTGTGATTGGTTCTCGTTACCCAAGTGTCCCTGTGATTGGTTCTCGTTGTCTAAGTGGCACTGGTTATAGTAGTCGCACTGTAAGTGATCAGTGTAATAAATGTAGAGAAGGATATCGGCTCTTGTCGGTGGGATCTCAACTCTAACATGTTTTCCTTCATTCACCACTTCACTCTGTAGACACATTTTGGTAAGCAGCTTGGCAATACGATCTGGTGTCTCACTACAAAAAAAATACATAAAACCATTAGATATTAGATACTTATTGACTGAGTATGAGGGCCGAGGTTAGACTCCCCCCCCCCCCCCCCCCCCCAGGCTTTTCGTTTACGCGCAGCTGGATATTGTGACGTCACTGCTTCGGTTTAGCCCCACGCCGAGCGAGTAAAAATGGCCGCCATTTTGAAAAAAAAAAAACGTTTTGCGATTGCATAATGATACGACGGAGTAGATTCCTGGGGACGAGTTTAGCTCAAGGTCATGACGTACGGACCGAGTGCTACAAAATGACCGAGAGCCAAATATTATCCCGTTAGGCCCGACCTAACTCAGTCAATAAGTTTTTTATCACATGACCACCTAGTTTGTATTGATATACTGGACGGCTTTTACCGGCCCGTTCACGTCAAACACGTACGGTCCACATCACGTGACTTGTAAATGGTTTTGAAAGGATAGCGCACACGGACCGTACGGGTGATGTGATAATCATACTTTCCTCAGCTCAACTACACGTTATCCTGACCCATATATTTTGCAAGTAAAACTTACTTAATTCCAATTTTCTTGTTGATTTCTTCCACAGAGACAACTTCATGGTGGTATTTTAGTTCCTGTACAAAATAAATGATCTGTCAGACATCTGAACTTGAAAACACGTAGCAGATACAGTGAAATCACCTCCCTCAGGCCAGAGTAAGAACAGCAAATGAACTCATTTTTGGTTGACTAATTAATTATCGTATGCCGATAAATCCCGTATCCCACTGAATGACGTATGCAAGAGGCGATAACTAATATAGTTTATTATACATGCATCAGGAGTTCCGGACTTCCGGTTGGATCACACTGCATTCTGGGTAGGTGGGCTCAGAAAAGTGGGCATCAACTTCTAGATCGGCCATATTGGATTTGAGTGCAGTCAATTTTTGCTCCTTTGCAAGTTTAAAAACTTACTACCTAATACACGGAATATCTTACCTTTAAAGATTCTTCAGTTGGGAGTTCTAAGTCGATGTTTAAGCTTTAGAACGGGATTAATAAAGTTTCCAAGTTGACTGCGCTCAAATCCAATATGGCCGCTCTGGAAGTTGATGCCCACTTTTCTGAGACCACCTACCCAGAATGCAGTGTGATCCAACCGGAAGTCCGGAACTCCTGATGCATGTATAGAGCTAGGTAATTTCGCGAGATATAATTGGTCAATTTGTGGTCCATAACTTCCCGTACTACTGGTCTCAAAGAAACTGAAGCAGCTATATAATAAACATATTATTTTTAAGGAGCTGTGTAATGGCTTTGCGCATGTCTGGAATCAATGTTCGATTGGTGGCTGTCAATAGCCCACTTCCGCGATATGCTTTACTTGTCACGCACAAAGGTTTCAATACGAGGCCCCGTGCTAAATTAAATTTATTCGGCTTTTCACAGAGAAAAGAATTAATTTAATTTAGCACGGAGCCTCGTATTGAATCCTTTATGCGTGACAAGTAAAGCATATCGCGGAGGTGGGCTATTGGCTCGAAACATTTAAAGTCCCCTCCCTTAATGATTTATTGAAAGGAAATCTAATATTTTCCTTGAAGACCAATCTCCGCACAGTTTGTTAATCATTTTTGCATATTAACTTTGATTTCATCCATCCCACACGTGTGCCGGGATAGTCAGTTTATATGAAAACTACTGAAAATAATTATGTTCCGACCCGAAACATAAAGGCGTGCCCCTCACCGCGACACAGCTCCTTTAAACCTCGTTTGCTTGGTTCGTACTGTAAGTTATGCATCCTCTTTTTTCCCTTATTTATAGCCTGTGTGCTTCGCACTTCGGCCATAAAAAAAAGGAAACAACTTTGTCAATAACTTACAGTACGGACCTCGGACTCGGTTAATAAGAGGCCACGCGTATATTCACGTATTTGTAGCAATACAATTACGATAAAATCCATTGTTCTGCGGCATTGAGCCTCCCTCAGATGGGATTTGTCTTTGTTTTAGACTACGAAAACACTGGGTGATAATTATGAATATTCCTCGTTAGCTTCTTTTGTTGGGGCACCAACATGGTCGCCATGTCCTTTGTCATTTGAATCTCTGGGGATTGAGTGAAAGCCAGCAATTATCTGAACTGAGGTACGTAATGACCGAAAAAAAAAAAACGAAAATTATATAAAGAAAACTACGATAAAAACACAAAAATAAATGGTAAAATAAAGGGAAATCAGTGTAAAACTTTAGAAGAAAAAAGAAGATAACCTAAAATGAACAAAAAGAAAAAAACACTGATCACTAGCTATTGGCCAATGTTTTAACAGTGCGTGCGCAAGTGTAGCACTTGTTTAGGTACATCGCTTGCCACACACCGCGAATCGGAGTTTGGACGCAAGGGAATCCGGAAGTCAGCCAATTTTTGCTCTCATCCTTAATATATAATTGTAGCGGATTTCAATTGAGTGTCGGAAGTGTTTTGGTTTTGCGTTTACTAAGCTCTCCTATTGGCTGAGAAAGTAAACCAACCAATCAGATTCCAAAGTAAAACCAAACGCAAATTGGTTTTGCTTTGGTTTGTTATTGGCTCACAGGGAAGCCATTTACGAGTTACTTGTGATTACTCACTCCTATGATTGGCTGGCTGTGGGCTCTATGGTGCTCCGCTCGCGTTTCAGAGTTCCTAAGGAGAGGAATCGCTTACTCATTCTGATTGGCGAAAAATACATAGATTAGCAGTGGTTTTAAAATTTAAAAATTTGACAGCAATTGAGTGACGATGGCTGTTTAGAGTAGTGGTTGCGACGTTTGCCTTACGAGTAGGAGGAGCGGGAACCCTAGCTCTAGGTGGGTGAGATCTTGTTTACTGACCGGTTAGGTTTTTTTATGGTTCAGGATAGGGTTTTAGTTAGTTTATATTGCCATTTCATGAATTAATTAAGTGAGTGATTTCTCTCCTTGGGAGCTCGTTCGCGTTTGGCCCGCACAGGAGCTCTGCTATAATTAGTATTTTTGTCCAAACAAAATTATCATTGATACTAACCGGATAGATTAAAACAGAACCATCAGGCTGTTCCACCTCAACACATTCTACTCTGCAAAGAAAAAATATCCATGATTAACTTGAACTAACATGCAATAATTCATTCTCCAAAAACATGATAATTAATATTGAACTTTAGAGCGGTTTTAGATTATTTGTTTTGTTTTGTTATAGCAGGCTGAGTATTACAGCTTAAAGCTGGTGGGGGCGTGCTTTTACTCCTCACACACTCCCCACTACATTAATTGTTTTGGACACACTACACTCGACTCACGGTTGATTTTTATGGAGGGAGGAAAACCGGAGAACCCGGAGAAAAACCCTCGAATGCAGATAAGGAATCAACAAACAAACCTAACTCACATACGGTGCCCGATCCGGGAATCGAAGCCGGCACCGCAGCGGTGAGAGGCGAGTGTTCTACCACTGCGCCAACCTGCATCCCAGGTTGAGTGTCGTAAAACCTTAACCAAAGTAATCACAGAGTCAATCACAGAAGCAAGAAAAACGCAATGAGCCAATCACGAACTGAAGTAATTCACGATTGGTTTTACTTGAACCAATCACGAGGAAAAGTAAATGCAATCGTCAATAACTCACACTAAAATTGACTGCGCGATGGACCAACAAAATGTTTGTTTTTTTTGTTTAGAAATTGATTGTCTGATTACAGAACATATTTCACAGCCAATAGAAAAGCAAGAAAACACAAAACCAAAGCAGTCTCTTATTACTTTCAACACCAAGAGAGCATAAGTATTAAGAGAGGGAATCTCCAATACGTGCACTTGTGCGATGATGTCGAATAACATCTATTTTTAGTAACTGGAAGCAGCTGAGAAGTGCGCAAGTGGGCTACAATCTCATATACATGGTGAACAAATCTTTTTGCACTATGAGACAGTCGTCGCGCGCCCGCGCAAACTTTGCTTCAGCTGCTTCCGGTTACTAAAATAGATTTGATTAGACATTATCATTGCACACTGCGCTCTACAAGATTCCCTCTCTTACTTGTGCTCTCTTGTCTACACACAATCGAAAACCACTCCAGAAACTAAATAAATTTACTTTTATTAACACCTGTTATAAATGGAACATGTGATGTATACCATACGATCCCCCATATAAGATTCCCCTAGTTATAAGCCAACGGTCTGGTATTAACATAAAATTATTTCTGGTTACAAATATGTATGGATGGCGAAAAAGCTAGTGTCAAAAAGTGTTAAAGCATGGTAGTTTTCTGTTAACACATTTCCAAAGGTTTTTCTCATCCCAGTTACATGTAGTTAAACACCTTTGGATATACATTGTTAGCCCCTCCAGTTATATGCACCCTGCATGCCCCCCCCCCCCCCAAAAAAAAAAAAAACTCACGAAGTTGTATCTACTGTAAATAAGCCCAGGGCTTATAGCCAGGATTTTATTACCAGTATATTATACAGTGTCTCAGTACTCACATAAAAGGTTCGTTACAGTAAACACTAAACATTGTAACCAGGGTATCCAGGACTATTTTTGCCTGAAAAGTTAAAACATTAAAACATAAGTACAATGTACAGACTATTTACAGAATGAGCGGCTGTGTTGTATCGGTAGATAATCAACTGGATGCAATGGCCAGACAAGAAGTAGACTGCGTAAACCTTTGAAACACTGTCCATCGTGATTCAGTTTGCAACTGAGCAATGTTTTGTTAATGCAGTCTGTTTCGTGACATCATCCAATCAACACTTGCACTACACATCAGCTATAAGGGTATTTTTTATGCTTCCGACTTTGAATACAAGCTCTGTAGACATTCTGATATACATGTAAAGCTCACTCTTCCCTTCTGCATACTAAAGTATAGCCACACTTATTTTCTTGAGTCGATTGGATGATGTCACTCAAATCTAAACCAGGTGGACAGTCGGAGTTGGAAATTACGGTTTAAATAATCAGACTTTCCATTGGAATTTTGACTTAAGATTTGGCATGTTACATGTAAGTCCTGTATTTAGTACTTTTACTGAGGGGGCATAAGGGTTTGCGGTGATGCGGTTTTGCGGTATTTTTGGTGCGGTTTTGCGGAAATTTATTTTTTTACCTGCGGTGTTGCGGTTTTACAAGACTAAGCGGTTCGCGGTTATTATAAATTTTAGGACACGTACGGTAATCGGTATGGTATGGCATATAACATGACATGCATCTAAAAATGACAAATATACAACCATCTACAAAGTATGGTATTGCGGTTTTTTACGTTTTTCTGTGCGGTTGTGCGGTTTTCGGACCCCCCCTTTAAAATCTGAAGAGAACAGGAAAAGTGTATTTTTGATCTTTTACTAAAAGGGAACTAGTCAAAGCAACTGCCTCTGAAAAATATTACCTTGTGTAAATCTGTGGCTGTACTCTCAATGAACACATTTTTCGAGTTCAAAGTAATTTTTGAATGTTCTCCTGCAGAAAATAAAAAGAAAATGGTATAACATGACTGCATCTTTCCCCCGAAACACAGCTAGATCTATCAAGCCTAATCAAGTAAAACATACATGTACATTGTACTTCCTGGGAAAATTTATAAACAAGGTACAACGAGATAATTATGTACTCACCATTGATGATTGGTGGCATGGAGAGGATGACATTGTTCCTATCATAGATGACTGGATAGACAGGTTTGTCTTTGATGATCCCTAAGTATTGTTTCAAGTGACTCTCACCCTTCAACCACAAATTTTGAAAATTTACTTCAATGACATATTATAAATAATTAAGTGCCATAAAATCTTGGTGATATTAGCACCCCCATGCCAGTAATAACATTCCCCAGTAATATACGTCCCCCAGTAATATCCCCCTGTCATAATCCTGTGCATCAGTCTGATAACATAAACTCTCTTCTGGCTAATGTAACTGGCATCATTAGAAAAATATACCCAACTATTTAAATTTTAAAGGAGCTCTGTTTTGGTTAGAATTAATTGTCCTACATTGTATGATTATAAAAACCAGTCTGCATCACAACAAACATTACATGCTTGTGTAAAAGATTGTCATTGGACAGTGGACAATGACCATGTAATCATTTATTAGCATACCGGTACATGTCCAATAGATTATCAACATTGCAGGCCACTTGTCTGACTGCTGTCTATCTCCTTCTGTTCGACTTAGTATCCTACTAATTAAATTAAAGTATTGTCTAGCTACATGTAGTATTGATCTGACCTTAGCTATAGCTACATGTTGGACAACAGCTGATATCACAGTGGCATCTATGAATAGCAGTTTCAGTGGTATTGACCCGAATGCCTCTACACTTTGATGTAATGAAGCACTTTTCACACTTTGTATCTAAATTAGTTGTGCTTGTTTAAGAGGGTGTTGGTGTCATAGAAGAAGTATGGTTTCAATGGCGCTTCATTACATCGAAGTGAGGCGTTCGGGTCAATACCGCTGAAACTGCTATTCGTAGATGCCACTTTAATATCAGCTATTGACAGATATAAGTGTCAAATTCCTACAAAATTCCTGGTTTTTGTTTACCTTGTAAAGCTCCATAAGTTCAACAGCAGTGAATTCTTTTGTCTAGTAAGGGAAAGAAACACAGTCCTTATTATTAGTTAAACTACTTACTAGTATAGATTTACTTTCTAGTATAGATTTACTTTCTTGCTATATATTAATTATATTGTACTACAACAATACTCCTTTCAATTCCCCCTTTAAATCCTTTATTTGTGGATTAATATACTTTATTTCTATTTTTGATCTGACTATTGTAACATGACTGGAATGTGTTACTGTGTGTTATTGTATATGATACACAATTAACATTATGTACGTCAGAGCCCATAATACAATGTATATATAGCTAGTAATGTTATATATTGATCCTGTCACACCACCACCCTGTTATAAAAAAAATATTAATGTACAATTAATGTATGTCATTTAATAAGTAAAACTGTTCAGACTGCATCCTTATCATGACTACCATAGTCGACTCTATGTGTGCATAATTGTGTTTAGCCAGCTTTGGCCAGGCCATGACCTCAGTCCATTACACTATTATTACCTTGAGCTAATTGAATTTGTGCCTTACTGGTAAGTTATTGCTAAGAATCTGTGAACAATGAACATTGCCTTTAGCCAAACATACACTTACTTGAGCAAGTGGTTTGAACTTTATATCCTTAGGTGGTCTGGCGTCATATAGAAATGGACCCTTAATAGTGTCATAATCATGTGTTCCTATGGCAACCAAGGACCTACGTCGACAGAGGTTGTGATGAAGCTTGTCTTGGAGTTCTATAAAGCTATTATAGCTGGTTTGAGTGAATGTGATATTCCTGAGAATTGCTGCAACACAGTGTGGCCTGACTGCAGCGGTCTGTTAATGATTACAAAGTAACGTTATTAAAGTCATGTCAAATGAATTGTACAGCACAGTAAACATCTATGATTCTTTTAAACTAATTCTTCACTCATTAATAGCCATGTACTTATCAAACTCGTTAATAATTCATGAAGCAAAAACAAAGGAAATCAATGAGCGATAAGTGATCTGTAAATCTGATTCAGACTGTTTTTCCTGATTTACATAAACTTTTGCTTCGATTTTCTCGGCCTCTATACAAAATAATGTAGATCTAGACCTTTGATAAGTCAGATACATAATTGAATCGCTGTGTGCAAAAAGGGCATAAGTGACTCTTGATCACATTCTCAATTCTCCTTCAATTACTTTGTTTTCTAAGGGAGAATTTAGAATGTGATCAAGAATCACTTAAGCCCTTTTCGCACACAACCCTTCAATTTGTATCCATACGTGTACTTTATCAGATTACTTTATTGATAAAGGCATGGCCACTCATTCTGTAGCTATTACTACTAATTAATATATAATTATAATAAATACTACGAGTTAATCAATGAAACATTATTTTCTTAAGGTGAGGTGTGCTCGAGTGGAATGCATGGTCTGCATTTGAAGGGCTGTGTGCAAAAAGGGAGTAAGTGATTCTTGATCACGTTCTAAATTCTCCCTTAGAAAACAAAGAAATTGAAGGACAATTTAGAATGTGATCAAGAGTCACTTACGCCCTTTTTGCACACATCCCTTCATTTATAGCAGCAGGTTTTGGTGGTGTATTTGCCATGCAGCAGCCAGTTTGTATCCCGCCTCCCCTAACAATTATCTAGTTTCCCTTCCACTGAATTCAGTATGACGGGTGCCAGCTGAGTGGTGTATGGGCTGGGTGGTGTAGGGGCTGGGTTGTGGGGATTGCCAGCATGGGGATGGTATTCCATCTTGGGGCTTTGTTCCTTAGGCACTTGGATGCAGGCACCCAACTTCCATTAGACAAAATTAACGAACTACATTTATTAACTACAGCTACATGTACCTACTCCTAAAGTGAAATTCATACATTAGATGTGCTTACATTGTTTGATATTACCAGTCTTTCTATGGCCCCTTCAGGCTTGACAGCTTTGTACCTTGGAGCCTGTTTTCTTTAAAGGAAAACAAAATTACTACTACACAGCCTGAGTTTTCAATAAATGTTTGAGTAAGCAGCCATGAATGAAAAGTACATATTTGCTTTAATTATTTCAATATCTTTTTCAACATTAACATACAGAGTAGGTGGCTGTATGAGAATGAACTTGGAACTCTGGCAGTATCTGGCTTCTAATGAACCCCCTGCTATATATTATTAACACGTAGGCCCATGTACCGTAAATATATTATACAGTCATGTACATGTATGGAGTTTGAAAACCAAAGGAATGTACAAATGTACATACAGTAAGACTGATATATTAAAACTCTACATAATTATGTACATGCACCTACATTAATTTCAAAACTTTAAACAGACAAACAACAAATGACAGTGGTTTATATAACTGTCCAGCTTAATGCAGAATGGGAAAATCTATGGTGTAATTCAAAAATCGATTTCAAGGAAATCATTGATACATGTACATGTACCTGTATTTGTTTTACAGCTTTTGTCTCACCCCCAAAACAACGAATCTACCAGACTTCCTGCTACAAACACAATCCCTTTTCGTCAAGATTAAATGAACTTGGGCTGTGTGCAAAAAGGGCGTAAGTGACTCTTGATCACGTTCTAAATTCTCCCTTAGAAAACAAAGAAATTGAAGGAGAATTTAGAATGTGATCAGGAGACACTTACATGTACGCCCTTTTTGCACAGACCATAGAGGCTGATCAAAGTCAAGTTTCAAGTTTATTAACAGGTATCTACATGTATAAATACATATTACTTAATACACCCGTAGATAGCTTAGCTAATCGAGATGGGTAGTGCTATAATAGTTATTATTTACATGGATGATATTTTGTGATAACTATACAAATTTTACAATAATTAAACAAATTTACAATAACTATGAATAAATAAGTAAAAATATATAAATAAATAAAGAGGAAGATCTTTTGTTGTTGTTGTTTTGTTTTTGTTTTTATAATGATCATGACGTTAAGGACGTTTTAGAAACTTTTTCAATTAATACCGTGACATCAACATAAGTCTCCTCCTGTTTCAAAACTTGTACAAGAGTTCTATGGATATTTGCCTTAAATAATGTTTTAGACTGTTTTCGCCGTAAGTGAAAACAGACATTAGTCAGGATCCAGCTAAACCACAGATTGAATTCGAATTAAGTATGTTGGTTTTTGAAGAGAGAGGAATAGCGGAGAACGTGCAGAAAAACCCTCAGAGCAAGGGCGAGATACCAACAAACTCAACTCTTTACTTACAACATTTGGGCATAACGCCACAGGAAACAAGCAATAGGACTCAAGGTCCCCTACGAGGCTTGTCTCTGCCATGTCAGTGGACCTATGATTTTACGTCCTTATCCGAGAAGATGTGAAGGTCTAACCATTTGCAGTTGCTTCACAAAGGCAGCACCTTCTACTCAGTTATTTTAAGACCCTGAGTGTTGGTCCAGCCGGGGTTTGAACCCGCGACCTCCCGCTCGACAGATCGGAGCTTAACCACTGAGCTAACCGGGAGGCGGTGGCGCTGCGCTGCTAATGGGAATTGAACCCGGGTCACAGAGGTGAGAGGTGAAGCGCTTACCACTTGCGTCACATTTGTAATACATACTTTTCCAGGAAGACCAGAATTGCTCTTGATAGGCCCTCTATGCACAGTAGATCATATCTGTATATTACAGGAAAATACGAACAATCAAACTTCACACACTATGTAAAAATTAAATGATCTGCCTTTAATGCATTGAGGGAAACAGTTTCTCTCTAGAGAAACTACAAAGGTGCATGGCAAGAATTAAATAACAACAATGGACGATCGTGACAGATCCTTGGACAAATGTAAGGTGGACTACATGTACATTTCTACTCTTCAATGTAGGTGCGATAACTAGTCATGTATTTAAACTTGTTAAGAAATGTATTAACAATCGCTGCCTGCAGTTTTTTAAGAATTATTTTAGTTTTAATGGCAACATCACCGGCCATACAACTACACAAAACAATCAACTACATTTACCTAAGGTAAGCACTGAAGTTGCTAAATGCTCTTTTTTATTAATTAACGGATGAATCATTTTTAATAGATTGAAATCAACATAATTTTACAATCGATTGGTGGTTTTGGTAATTATTGTAGTTTTCTATGTCGAATAATTATATTCTGTAAATAGTTTTAACTTTTAAACTAATAGTTAAGATAGTTATTAAAGGAGAACTGAAGCCTAAAATCAACTTTAGCTCAATAAGTAGATCTAAACATGAAAAGACTCATATCATAATCTATTTTACTGTGTTTTGCGTCAAAGGAAAGAAAGTCTGCAAATTTTCCTCCCAAATGCCACAAAGTACAGACGGCTCAATTCCTGTAATCTGTGACGTATGATACGGGGAGTAAATTAGTTTAAATGTGATGTTATTTTTGGTTTTGAATAGATGGACTAACGACTCATAATTGCACACTATTGTACTTTCTTTGTGCTGAAGGTGTGGTTGTTTTTCCTTGGTATGCATGACGTACGATACGGGGAAAAAAGCACTGAATTGAGCTGCCACACAAATCAGCTATTTTTCTACGGGTTAACCTTAAAAACGTATTTCCTCTTTTTAGACGTGCACCACAAAGAAATAAAATAGCAGAACTTATTTCTCTTGAATACAAGTTTGTATAGTCGTCGGATTGATTTAGGGTTCAGTTGTCCTTTAATAGTTTAATTGTTATAAGTCAATTGTTAGGGCTCCTATTGATAGTAGTCACAGGTTGAAGCAGAAGGGACTACCCTGCTTGAATAAAGGTTTATTCATTCATTCATCTTTCCACCATTTACACAGTTACTTAAGGCTGTACTGTCATGACGACGGCTAGGCCTTCAGTTGACATATCCCCTTTAAATCAATCTACCTTGTAATAATTATTTTAAGCACATGTAAATGTACATATACATGTACATATATATTGATTTAATAAAGTAATTACATACAGAGTCTACAAACCTGTTAGCAGGAACATCAATTTTATAGATTACGACTTCTTCTGCATCTTGACCTTGTACCACCTCTGTTACAGGTTCTGTAACCTTGAGAAAAGATAAACCTTCAATGTAAGGATCAGATACAAACTGATCAACTCAATTAACTCACATATAGAGTTCCGAGCTCCTGCCCGCATGAGCAGAGCATGTGCATCCGTCCACCTGCACCACTTACTACGCATGACCCACCACTAATATTTGTAGTTATGTAATTATTTATTGTTATTTATAATGCATTGATAGCCCAGACAGCAGAGCGCACAGTCTCGACAAGGACACTTTTTTTTCAATGGACAAAATTTTTTAGCTATCCCTTCCTCACTATAGTATTTTCTTTCTTACATTGTACCAAATTGTCATTTCAATTAATAACTAACTAAAAAAATCAGTCTTTCAAAGCGATCAATCAAAAACTTTGTTTCAACCCCTCTGTCTGAAATATCTCTCAGCCAAAGTCAATAAACCACAATAATTCCTAGAAATCAGGCACTCTACTGTGATGGAGCCCCCCTATAGGCTTGCCTATATATTTAACAATAATTATTTGCTAAAGACTAAGTTGATATTGGATAATATTCCCGAGATGAAGTCAAAGGGAATATTTACCAATATCGACTGAGCCTGAGGCGAATAATTGTTTTAGTATATACAACACAGGAACCTCAACACAAAATAAGAATTGTTTTTAGTTTTATTTCTTAAATAGAAGGCGTAACAAATGTAACTCTTGCAAACAAAGCTTTTTCTATGGCAAAACAAGTTGTGACAGTTGCTTTTGTATATTTTATGCAAACATTTTACCTTGAAACATTTTGTAGCTTTTTGAATGCTTTTGGGCACTGCATTTTGTTGACTTTCTAAAATGTCAACATCGGGAAACAATCGCAAACCGTGAATTTACGCCTGACATTTTGTTTCAAAATTATCCCGAGTTTTGTAGGTGCCTATTTCTCATTATTGCAAGATAGCGAGCCAATCAAATTGCATGATCTATGTAGGTTCCCATGTTGTATATACTAAATATATATATTACACTGCATTAGGGTCCGAATTTTACTGGCCATGGTGGCCGTTAGCCTGGATCCCAACTAAAACCAAATGATAAGCTCTTATAATTACCACTTCATCCAACTCAAGACCAAAGTCAAAGCAAAGTTCCTCAAATTCTTCATCAGCTGCAATATAATAAAGTCACATGTGAGGAGGAAATAATTTGGTGACAGTGATGAATCCCACTTTCCCCCCAACCCCTCCCCCATGTCTAAACTGAAGAACATATAAATGTACTCCTTTTGCATTCATAGACTTTGTGAAATAAAAACTAGAAAGCTGTTCTTTTTTTCGTTCCATAGGATAACACTTTTGAAAGTTTTTGAAAACAGCTGGTATCTCTTGTCGGATTCTCAAGAAAAAGATTTTCTTTTGTTTGGTTATGATAATCTAAGTATAGATGAAACAAAAATATATTTTATCAAGTTCAACAGTATATTAAACAATCCAAGCACTTTGTAAGTACAGTGGAACCCCACTATCTCGAACTCGGTTATCTCGAACTCCCCGCTATCTCGAACTAAAACTCATTTCCCTTGGTTTTGCCCCTGTTATTTCAGTTATTTACTATGGGCTATCTCGAACTCGGTTATCTCGAACTCCCCGCTATCTCAAACTGTTTGCGATTTCCCTTGTCCCAAATCGACCCCAGCTATCTCTAACTCTAATTGCTAAGATGATTGACAAACAACACAACACTAAAAATAACAAATCACAGCTGTTATAATAGTGCAAATCTTTATCATTTAAATTAAATTTTAACAGGAAATTAATGCGATTAAATTAAGCGAGATACAACAAATGATAGACACGCTCTCTACCTTCAGTCTGTTTCTCGATGAAAGTGGCGCAAAAGATATCCGAAGAAAAGTGAAGAAAATTTTGTTTTTCATTGAAAAGACCATCAGACGCAATCTACAACAGCAAACGATTGAACCTTTCTTCATGGCAACAGCAACAACGTCCAGATCTGTTAGACGTGATGTTGTAGATGTGGACATGGATAACATGTAACGGGAGTTTGTTATCAAACACTTGGTTAAGCATCCTCAACTGAATTTGATGTACAGTATTGTAGATACAGAAAACAAACACTTTATTATTGAAGTGCGTACGTTTGAAATAACTGTTGTTATGATTAATTCGATATACGTGTTTATTGTAGAGACAAATTTCAGTGGGGTTTATTGTACTTCTGATGTAATTATTTTTTAATAGCAATTATATTGAGTTAATATTATTAATAATAAATTTCTGATATTTGACACTACCCTGCTATCCCGAACCCCCGCTATCTCAAACAATTTTCCATTTCCCTCGAGAGTTCAAGACAGGGGGGTTCCACTGTAATTGCTAAAAGTCAGAAGATGAAATTTGTATTGTTTGGTGACAAAATTCCTTAGGGGGAGGGGGTGGGATGAGAGTAGATAGATATAACTTTAATAGACATTCATCCAGTCCTTTTTCGATTAATCAGTAAAAAGTAGATTGAGAATAATCAATATTATCAGGTCAGGCAGACGACAATCTACTCTTTAACAGTATCGAAATAAGATTAAATGTTGTAGATTTTCTCGTAAAATACACGTGCCGCCGACCGGAACACAATTTTACTCACTGTATGTTCGCCCTAAAGCTTCAAAAAGCAGCTCTTTCTGCACATCAACGGTCGGCATGATGACAAGCTTTCACTATACCCACAAGTACGAGCCTCGAGGTCCCACTCAAAGGTATTTTCTTCTGATTTTTTGTCCTCAATCGAACACACTCCCGAACCATTTCATCAGAAAATTGTACTTAGCGATGGGACTGGAACTAGTCGTACCCAGTACTTCTGCAGAGTAACCCGGTTGGCCACTTATAGGCGCCGCTCTGTTGTGCGGGAGATCCGGTCGGACCAACACTCAGGGTCTTAAAAATAACTGAGGAGAAGGTGCTGCCTTTGCTCTAACATCTGCAAATGGTTAGACCTTCGCCGTGGCTCGGATGACCACGTAAATGGCGGTCCCGTCTCCAAATATTGGGGACGTAACAGAACCACTGTGGACGCAATAAACCCTGGCCGTGACCACCCACAGTGCCAGCAAGAGGTCGGCTTGCTGGATTAGTGCCTGGCTACTGGTGAATGAGACCTCTAACATGTATAACAAACAGCCAGTAGTCCAATGGAACTAATAGCGAGCGCTGGAACAACACTGAAGATGAAGACTATATAACTTGTGACTTTTTCAAAGTGTGGAAGAGGTGTATTATAACTATTAAAGCAGCTTACCACATCAAAACTACTATAATGATGATATTATTTGATATATTCAGGTTGATTTGGCTGGAGTTTAAAGCAGCTCTTTAGCTCGCCCTTGGAGTAACCAGATTCTGATGCCTGTGAGTTTATTGAGGCTGATGGTCATGGGGGCTATGCCATGCTGATGAGTCCTAACAAGGACGAAACAGCTGTACATGGCTGCCACTTCACGGGTTATAAGATGTGAGCATGCGTGTTAGACGATAGCTACGTCGTAGCATGTGTTGGGTCGGTGCCATGCAACTTGCTTGATTATATCGTTTGCAACAGAATGTAAGGCCTCGGAAACCAAACCCACTTATTTTATTACCAGAGCCATCCATGTCTCCTTTTTTAAATCATTATCTGTCTTTTTTTAAAATGCTCCTTTTCTATTAACATTGAGATTCAATTACAATATATTTAATACCTAATATCTACTTATTTATTTATCATTTTATTACTATATATAAAACCGCTGTAAAAAATTTTTTTTGGTGATATGGCAAAATAAATTGATTGATTGATTGATTAATTGATTTAAAAATTAAAGTTATCAACATTCGCGCGGTGAAATTCATCTGAAAAGCCATAATTGGAAGTTTTATACATCAGAACTTGTGCATCTTTGAAATAATCGTTTATGCGCTTGGAAACAATTTTTTTCTTCAAGAATCCATCTACACACTCTTTGTATACCAAAATGAAGAAATTTCACCGCGCGGTTTTGAATCTGTTACCGAAGAAAGATAATAAATTTCGCGCCACAAAATAGTTCCGTTTGCAGGTTTCGTTACCATTCCCGCGCGGTATTAGTATTAAATAGTACCAGTCTGCCAGGAGTACATTAAATCTAATTATTGTATGATGACCGTCAACTTGTCCTTACTGATCTAACTGTGTTATACCTCTCAGTCTAAAGGGCGCTGTTTTAGACCCCCGACTGAAAAAGCCCTCTCTTGACGATGAAGAGTTCGGGAATTTCAGACCTATATCTAACCTGAAGTTTACATCTAAGGCAATTGAGAAAGCTGTTGCAGGCCAAGTTGATGATCATGTTAATGAGAATAATTTGAATGAAATCTTTCAATCCGCATATAAAAGAAAACACAGTACCATTTATCTTTTCTGTTTTCCATATATTAGCGAAATATATATTTTTAATACAGGACCTCCCTGAAAATCACAAATTGTGAGTGGAGCTTTCCTGTCAAAATATTATTATTATTATTATTATTATTATTATTACAAGTGGATACCGCTAACGATAATGAAATATGCTAAATACAGTGGCTACTTGATTTTTAACACAAAAACACAAGTTTAAACGTGTTCTGATCAATCTAGTTATATCATAGGATAAAAGGAAAATGAATAGCGAAGCCGTCCATAAGCAAAATGAACCCCCCCATCTCTGCTCCCCCCTACCCCCCTCACGGGCGCTGTAGGATTTGGGAGCAGAGTCTCTGCAGAGTCCCGCCCATACCGGTCCACCCGTATGAGGTTCTCATATTATATAACCTTCAGCGGCGCTATTTATAGCTCCAATTGGAGGCTTCAATCATCCATGTGGGAGACATTAATTGATGGGATAGGTAAGAAATCAAGGTTTTAAGGTAATAGATGGACACCTAATGTGTTGACTATCCACCCGATATGATCTCAAGTGGATATCGAAGTAATCGAGTGCGTATTAGGGTGTTTGCTATCAACCCGATATGATCTCAAGTGGATATCGAAGGAATACTGAAAATGTAACACAATTTCATGAAAATAGGCTAGAAAATAGGACGCTGCACCCCCCTGGATTTCATTTGTCAATCAAATAATGTCCAAATTCGTGCTGTACATCAAAAACTACTTCCGATAACATCAATTATGATTCTTTATCCGCTGTTATTATTCATTTTATTATATCTATTATATTACACTAGTGGATACCGCTAACGATAACCCAACAGGTGTGTTAGACGCTAGCTAGGTCATAGCGAGTGTTGGGTAGTGCCATGCAACTTGCATGGTAGTGAACCTGGGTGTATGGTGATTTTCCACCTACTAAGGCTCAAGTGGAATTTTGGAGCACTTCCCGTGGAAATAAGTGGCGTAAACATCAGTCGAGAAAGTTTCTCCTTGAAACGATTGTTATTTTGCATCCAAGTGCATGGAATGTCATCACAAGCTCGCGAACTGACAGCCATCCGCAGTCCATGCCGCATGGCAGTTGTCGCGTCGAGTACAGAAACCATGGTTTTAACTCTGCCACATCACTTGATCCATTGTGATTTGAAGCTGCAACCTCATTCTAGCCACTTCTAAATGGGGGAGGGTTCCATTATGAACAGCAAAGGCATAGGATTTTCCACCCCTCCCCCCTCAGTTTTGCAGGGTTCGCATATCTTACCCCACATTTGCAACCAATATGTTGTGTTCGTCGTGTTTACTACAAACACTATGGTTTTAGCGCTGCAACCTCATTCTAGCCACTTCTAATGGGGGAGGGTTCCATTATTAACAGGAAATGCATAGGATTTTCCACCCCTCCCCCCTCCGTTTTGCATGATTCGCACATTTTAACCCAAATTTGCAACCAATATGTTGTGTTCGTCGTGTTTACCACGCAAACTAAGATTTTAACGCTGCAACGTTATTTCATCCAGTTCTGGACTCGGAAATAGCCAATGAAACTGTCCCAGCATGCTTTGAGGCCAAAACGGAAAGGGCGATGGATTTTTACGGGTAGAAAAGAACATGGTAGAGACATGGGGTTTTCACCAAAATGTTACCCATGGAAAACTGCAGGGGGTCTTCTTAATTTGGTAGATATTGAAGTTCAGGGGAGGAAATGACAGGCAAAACAAAATTTGAAAACGGCTTAACCCCCCCTGACCTTCATTTGCGCAAATAACACACCCAAAATTTAATCTAGTTGGGCGAAAATACATAAGATAGGCTGTTTTTTATGCCATCAACTAGGCGCTAGATACCGAACATTAATTATTTAATTAATTAATTAATTATTTAATGATTGTATTATTTCTATGTTTATCGTTAGGAATTATTGGATAGTCAGCAATCAGTCATACTTCTGCTACTAGACTTATCGGCCGCGTTCGATACCGTGGACCACCGTATTCTGTTGCGTAGACTGTCCCTCAGATTTGGCTTTAGGAGTGGAGTGCTTTATTGGTTTGGTTCATACCTATCAGGCAGAAAGCAGTTCGTCAGTGTAAATGGGGGTGTTTCAACACAGCATGACCTACCTTTCGGACTGCCACAGGGTTCAGTGCTCGGGCGCATGCTCTTCCTATTGATACAGCGCCTCTTGCAGATATCATCCGTAATCATGGCATGGGCTTCCATCTCTAGGCAGACGATACACAAATATATATCTCGGTCAACTCTTCAGAAGCTGACCTGGGAAGGGCCAAGGTTGAGGTGTGCACCCGTGACATCGATTACTAGATGTCTCGGAATATGCTTATAAGATGAATAGGGGGAAAACAGAGCTCATGGTTCTAAATGCCCGTCACCGCCCTTCTATACCACCTGTTGCTTCCGTCTCTATTTGCGGTGAGCTTATCGAACCCTCTGCCACTGCTAGAAACATTGGTGTAATCTGTGACTCGTTTATGTCCATGGAACCTCAAGTTAATGCTATATGTAAGTCAGCGTTTTTTCATTATATACGAAACTTGAGTCGGATACGAAAATTCAATTCGATGCAGTCTGCCGAAACTTTGATACACGCATTCGTCACCTCAAGGATTGACTCTTGTAATTCACTACTCTATGGTCTGCCGAAACAGGTGATCCAAAAACGTCAGAGCCTCCAAAACTCTGCAGCCAGATTAATAAGCCTGAGACACAAATATGACCATATTACGCCCATTTTAATGGAATTACATGATGCATTGACTACCAGTCGAACATAGAATTAGATTTAGGATCCATTTATTAACGTATAAATGTCTGAACAATATTAAATGCCCATCCTATCTGATAGACCAAATTCACCCCTATGTGCCAATGCGCAATCTTAGATCTGTATCCCAAAAATGTCTAGAGGTCTTGCCTTATAATTTAGAAGGTTATGGCCTTAGGGCGTTTTCTGTACATGCACCAAGACTTTGGAATGTTTTACCTGACACTATCAGAGACTATATGCAACCACTGGAGAGTTTTAAGAAGCACCTCAAGACATATCTTTTTAGGGAAGCTTATAAATAATGTTTATTATTTTAGGATTTTTAATAATAGGACCTTATTATTCCCAAATTTCTATAGTGTATTTTTTTTTTATATATGTTTTTAATATTTGTAAATTTAGGAGTGTAATTTTAGGATTTTATCTATTTAGTTTACTATTGTAAAGCGCTAATGGCTATAGGGAATTAGCGCTATAGAAATTCTCATTATTATTATTATGATAATAAAAATATAATAATGTAATCATTATGATGATGATGATGATAATAATAATAATAATAATAATAATAATAATAACAACAACAACAACAACCCGTGTATGTCTAACCTCTGTGCTTAAGGCTCTGAACGGCATGACGCCGAATTACATCTTGGAACTACTGATAAGTAAGCCTGCTAGCTCATATAATCTAATTTAAGGTCAGATGATCGGCATCTACTCCAGGCTCCTAGAACGAAATGCAAGATCTGAGTACAACGTAACAAATATAGTTTTTAGGACCTTTTGGCTTCATGAGTTTGCCCACGCAGAACTCTTTACCGCTGACTACTAGACGCTGTACTATAAACACCGACTCTTTTAAAATCAGATGATCGGCATCTACTCCAGGCTCCTAGAACAAAATGCAAGATCTGAGTACAACAAATATAGTTTTTAAGACCTTTTGGCTTCATGAGTTTGCCCACGCAGAACTCTTTACCGCTGACTATTAGACGCTGTACTATAAACACCGACTCTTTTAAAATCCAATTAATTGTTAATTATTAATTATTATCATATTTAATTTGTAGCACTCTATTAAATAGCATACATTTTAAAGTTCCATTTTAAACGTTTACCTTTTAGCTTTGTTTGTATGTACATACGAATATTTATTTTCTTTTAACGTAATGTAAAGCGCTTTTGAATATTTTACATAATTTAAGCGCTATATAAATTCATGCATTATTACTGTAACGATAACGATAACGATAACGATAACGATAACGATAACGATAACGATAACGATAACGATAACGATAACGATAACGATAACGATAACGATAACGATAACGATAACGATAACGATAACGATAACGATAACGATAACGATAACGATAACGATAACGATAACGATAACGATAATAATAACGATAACGATAACGATAACGATAATAATAACAACAACATCAACAACCCGTATATGCTAACCTCTATAGATCAGCTCCTGATCAGGTATCGCCGGATAAAGAAATAGTTTAGAAATACCTGTGGAAAAACTGACAAACTCTCTTAAACCATGGCCTGTCATCACCGTAGTAACTGTAAGTGACCCGGTAAATGAGAAACAAGGCCGATAGCTGGAATATTCGTTAATCTTTCCTACTATCAAGGCAAAATAATCACACGTACACCTAGCCGGTCCCTCACGTTTCCGCCATTCGGTAGCCGGTCAACAGTCGTCCAAAAGTTAATTAGAGCCACAGATGTTGGTATAACCAGATGTTCCATATAATGGTATTGTTCTTATCGACATTTCTGAGAACTACACCAGCTTCAGTTAATTAATTTCTATAAGCCGTACCATAAACTTTGGGAGAGAAATTTAATATGCGGCTTTTATCCCTGCAGCAAGCCTTGCGTATGGTCTTGGATGGATATCAATTTCAGAACGGTAAGATCAAGTTGATGATGAATATAAAAGAGATAAAGAGTATAACTATAATTAAGTGATTTATCTGTGCAAGCCTAGACTAACTAATTTAATATATTAATAATTTATCTCATGATTTGTTCTTGCATTGTATTCATTTCACAATTTCTATTCACTATATATTTTGTTGCACGTTTTATTTGTCGGCATTCCACAAACCAACCGGACAGAGCAAAAACAATAGGAGATATTGTAGTTGAGTCTACGAATAGCAGTTTCAGCGGTATTGACCCGAACGCCTCACTTCAATGTAATGAAGCGCCATTGAAACCATCATTCTTACACGACACCAACACCCTCCTAAACAAGCACGACTAATTTAGATACACAGTTTGAATAGCGCTTCATTACATTGAAGTGAGGCGTTCGGGTCAATACCGCTGAAACTGCTATTCGTAGACTCAACTACAATATCTCCTATTGCAAGTTCCATGCGGAAATAGTGCAAAGATCTCAAACTTATATAATTACAATATTAAATACCTGTTCCTCCTCATAGTCACAGACAATTATTGTTCACTGGCAAAAGAAAATGTATTGAAATTCAAGTTAAACTGATTTCAATTCCTTGTGTTTTTATTGTAGCTGGATAGAAATTTATGTCTTCGCAAAAACAAAATGATTTGACTCCCAGTCTCGTGCCTTGAATTAAAAGACACTGATGGCAAAGGCATACCGAGTATGCTTTCGCTAAATGCTCGGGTGACCGGAGAAACGCGAGAAATCACGCTGAGATAGGTGACAAGTAAGGGTAAATCAATGTCCACGAGTGTGATATGGGATTCATCTGATCGCGTGTAATGCTTAACGGCCACGAGCGATGACAATCCCATATAATACGAGTGGACATTGGTACACCAATTTATCTTTTTAAATATATCGTTTAACCCGGAAATAAATGAAATTGTTACTTTTAAACGTTTACTGCAGAATTTGTAGGAGCAGGCATCTAAATTTCTTTAATCAAAACATTTCTAGCTTCACAAATTATTGTTTTTGTTGGCAATGGCGATGTTGTCTTTTGCTGCATTTGATTGAAGAGCCATTCTCTAATCAAAATGATAATGAACCATTCAAACATTTTTTGTTTCATAACGAACTATATTTATGAAAATAATGTCCTAGAATGAATTGTCGTTTAAAGCATTGTTGTTAATAGTTAATTATTTCGGCACGGACGTTACGTCACTAACATGCGCAGATGGAGTACGATTGGAAGAAAGTCAGGTCCCATAATGATGAGATGGTTCGCATTATCCAACAGGTAGTGAGAGAAAGCATCGTGTTTGAGTTCTCATATCGGCTCATTGAACTGACATGATTCGCTAGCCTACTCCGCAGGCATTTCAAGTTCGAACTCGAATTGGAAAGTTACGGTCCGCCTGCTGAAATAATTTTAGACTGATGCCCATGGGATACCCCTTCTTCGACGCTTTTTAAGGACTTGAACATAATTCCTTTTCCTGAACGAGTAAAACGCCTCAAACTAATGCTGTTGTATGATGATGAGATGGTTCGCATTATCCAACAGGTAGTGAGAGAAAGCATCGTGTTTGCAATTGAGTTCTCATATCGGCTCATTGAACTGACATGATTCGCTAGCCTACTCCGCAGGCATTTCAAGTTCGAACTCGAATTGGAAAGTTACGGTCCGCCTGCTGAAATAATTTTAGACTGATGCCCATGGGATACCCTTCTTCGACGCTTTTTAAGGACTTGAACATAATTCCTTTTCCTGAACGAGTAAAACGCCTCAAACTAATGCTGTTGTATGAGACCCTTAATGGTAAAACGACTGAATACGTCCGAAATAAATTCAAATTGCTGAAAGACACACACTAGCTTAACACAAGGAACGTTGCTCACAACTTTATGCTACCAAAGGTTAAGCAAATCTTTGGCAAGAAAACTTTCAGTTTTAGCGCTGCTTCGCTATGGAATTCGAACAAACTACCAACTGAACTAAAACAAGCAGCCTCAAGAGATTCATTCACTCTTTTCACCTGGTGGTCATCTTGGATTCAAAGCGAGGTAATCCTTTGTTTTTGTCAGGTTAGCCTCGCAGTTAGGGATAGTCAAAACGAGGCTCACCTGACAAAAACAAAGGTTGCCTCGCTTTGAATCGAAGATGGCCGCCAGGTGAAAAGAGTGAATTATCATTCTAGTTGAACTCATACTATGCAGGTTAACCTCACTGCTTCCAATGATTATTGTAATTTGAAACTGTCTTTATAAGTGCTTAGTTGTTACTGTTATTAATTATCTATTTATTTATTTTATTTATGTTGAGGGCCACGTGTATATTATCTGTATGATATTAAGTGTTACCCCCGATAAATAAAGCAATATTATTATTATTGTGGGATTCCTGTGGCAGGTGAAGAGCCACAGCTAACCCAATTTCATATTTGTTTTTCGGCGGCGGTTTTCGATACTAGAGATGCCTGCGGAGGAGGCTAATGACTCACAACCCTGAGCCTTGTTCAACTGTAGTATGCTTATACCACTTATCACATACTAATTATCGCATATTAAGTAATGGTCCGCGCAAGAGGTATGCATATGTTATGCATGTATGTAAAAAGGTGCTAATTGTGGTATTGTTTCAATCTTCCACCTCATTGGCTTAGATATTAAAATCCATCTAAACTTGAAGAATTTTTTTTTTTTTCTCATTTTGTAAACAGATTTGAATTGCATCTAGTGAAAACACTCATAACTATTAATATGACGAACTTTCAATATGGGGAACATTTTTAAATTGAACGTTTTCTTGGTTATTGTTTTGCACTCTTCTGGTTGGACGAAATGTTTTCACACAAAATAAATGTACCTTTAAAATGTATTTTTAGTGGATTTAATTTCAGAGATTTATCATTTAAGGGTTTATGAGTTGTCAGTATGAAAAACAGAAAATACTAAATTGGGGAAAGCAAATTGCATCTGAACAATAGAATTGTTACGGACTGTTACTTAATTAGTATTTATTTCCCAGCGATTTCCCTCTCATAGTGTGGCATACGATAATTTGTTAATACTCCTTTTCTATACCTATATAAAAAATTCTCCCAAAAAGACTAATAAAACCTGCATTGGAGTCGTTTCATTGTGTTTACCATACAAACTGTTTTTAATTTATCGAAACGCGAATTACGGGGAAGGGATTCTGTCATGCAGATTAGTGCGCCAAACATTTTAAAACTAGGACTCGCACGCACTATATATAAAAGGGTCTCTGCCTGGCACGCTCACACCTTCAGTTGTCACTCAGCCCGTTTGGACCGTTTGTGAAGTGAACATCTCTGTTCAAAGCTCCTTGCTTGAGTGATCTCTGACACTTGTTATCATCGAACAATTGAATGTTTGATTAATGTCAAAAAAGGAACTGAAGTGTTTGTAAACGATTCTAAAACATTAGTGACAACCAGATTCATTTTTTTTGTTGGATTATTTTTGTTTTAGTCTCAGCAATTTAATATTAGAAAACTGAAAGCTTGCTTATTTTCGTTACTGTTCAAATTTTGAAAACTGAAAGCTTGATTACTTTCGTTACTGTTCAAATTTTGAAAACTGAAAGCTTGATTACTTTCGTTACTGTTCAAATTTTGAAAACTGAAAGCTTGATTACTTTCGTTACTGTTCAAATTTTGAAAACTGAAAGCTTGATTACTTTCGTTACTGTTCAAATTTTGAAAACTGAAAGCTTGATTACTTTCGTTACTGTTCAAATTTTGAAAACTGAAAGCTTGACTACTTTCGTTACTGTTCAAATTTTGAAAACTGAAAGCTTGATTACTTTCGTTACTGTTCAAATTTAGAAAACTGAAAGCTTGATTACTTTCGTTACTGTTCAAATTTTAAAAACTGAAAGCTTGATTACTTTCGTTACTGTTCAAATTTTGAAAACTGAAAGCTTGATTACTTTCGTTACTGTTCAAATTTTAAAAACTGAAAGCTTGATTACTTTCGTTACTGTTCAAATTTTGAAAACTGAAAGCTTGATTACTTTCGTTACTGTTCAAATTTTAAAAACTGAAAGCTTGATTACTTTCGTTACTGTTCAAATTTTGAAAACTGAAAGCTTGATTACTTTCGTTACTGTTCAAATTTTGAAAACTGAAAGCTTGATTACTTTCGTTACTATTCAAATTTTGAAAACTGAAAGCTTGATTACTTTCGTTACTGTTCAAATTTTGAAAACTGAAAGCTTGATTACTTTCGTTACTGTTCAAATTTTGAAAACTGAAAGCTTGATTACTTTCGGTACTGTTCAAATTTTGAAAACTGAAAGCTTGATTACTTTCGTTACTGTTCAAATTTTGAAAACTGAAAGCTTGCTTACTTTCGTTACTGTTCAAATTTTGAAAACTGAAAGCTTGATTACTTTCGTTACTGTTCAAATTTTGAAAACTGAAAGCTTGATTACTTTCGTTACTGTTCAAATTTTGAAAACTGAAAGCTTGATTACTTTCGTTACTGTTCAAATTTTGAATCCCAAAGGGCGAGCTCAGCAAGGGAGCATTCTTTTATAGTACGGGCCTTGTTTAAAATACAGCGGTTAACCGATGAGATACGAAAATAATTTACAACCAAAATGCAAACTGACAGATCACGAGTATCGCGAGGACTCCTGATGAACGAAATCTTTATAACCTCTTTTCTCTGTGGTCTGCTAGTTCCCGGGAACCGCATTAACAAACGGAATATTTAATAGCATTCAATATTGAGAGGTTTTTTCATGCAAGGTTTATCAAACGAGCTGGGATATTGGTTTTTGGCTCAACTTTGAAACGGGGGAATGGGGTATTCCAACGAATATTGGCTGAGATTCATAGCTCGCGGTACACGAAATGTTTATAACTCCACAGGGTGCCTCATATCACTACCATAATGTTATTGCAAGACACCTAGACGAGGCTGTAATCTTCTCGTCCCAGGGTTTCGCTCGTTCTTTAGGACTCGCCGTTATTCCTGACGTAATCACTAAAGAGACCGGGTGACAAGGATTTGTTCGAACAAAGATTCCCTGCTAAGATGTGCTCTTGTAAACCTTCCAAACAGCCTATATGTGATTGAAGAAGCGTGGAAAGCGGATAGAGGCTTTTCTTGGAACTGAGAGGGAACAAATATCCCTCAAACATCGCTGAGAAATGACGATCAAAAGGGAAACCCAACAGGTAAGTAAAATCGGCAAAAAAACGCGGTCATCTTTTTTTGTGAAAGGCTAATTAGATAAAAGCGCGTGTAAAATTAGGACAATCCCGAATGTTTGCTGGTTTTTTCACTATCACGACTTGTGAAAAAAGCTTAACAACTATTTCTTTGAAGCCAGATATTAATTCTATTCAAATGGTTTTAATTTTGAATGGACTTCGGATAGTTTATATTGATTTAGGTACCATATCTCACCAACCAAAACATCGAATTTGGTGAAACAATTTTTTTGGCCAAAAAAACACACGAATTGTTTCGCCTTTAACCATTGCGATTAATCACCGTAAAACATATTTTTATTCAAGAAAGGATGGCCGTAGTTGTGTATTTTATCGTGACGTATGTACTGTGAGTATATAAAGTGTTCTTTAGTTTATTTAAGCCCTCAAAGAAGTAAAAAAAAAAGTTTTGAAAATATGCCGACAGGTCGGCCGGTGGTTGTTGTGAAATGACTCCATTGATATATCGATGATCCCAGCCGTGAGACTGAGACTAACATTTACGAGTTTAAATTCCATATCTAAAAAGTAAACAACAAGATTAATATGCCAAGAAAATCTGGATCGCAGGCCTTAAAGAAAGAAGACATTCGAGGACTATGACCAAGATTGTGTCAAAGGCTCCCCTTATTGGAACTTACACCACGTATTTGGTAAAAGTTCAAGGAACAAAAGGTTGAAAACCATAGGGGTTGGCTACAAGATGTGTGGCAGGTAATAAATAAGAATTCTATTTTATGTTACTCGTCCGTTGAAAAAGATACAAAACTTATAGATTTTGCTCTAAGTTAATTAAGAAAATATTGTTTCTTTTATAAAACAAATAACCCCACATTCTATCAAGCAATAATGCTATAAAGTTAAATCCCCTAGGTCTAATCAATTTAAATTGTATTCCTATTAAAAGCCAATTTATTTGAAAACACCGTTTCTCGTTTAGAGACATCAAAGCTACACATTTAGTATTTTAAAGAAAGACATTTTAAAAGAGATATGACAACATTAGTTGTTTTTTCAGTCTCTAATCCTTTGACTCTGCCATTGCAAAGTTGATCTAATTAAAGTAGCACGCAACAACGAATAAGATTTTAACTTCTTTTGACAAATTAATTGATGGTTTCTCTTAAATTATATATCTGAATTAAAGTTGATTTAAGATCAGTGAAACACCTCTTATTCTTAATATCGTATTTTGCGCTGTCGTAAAGGCAAAGGCAAGTCATTGCATATCATGAAATTAATATCTGAATTAATTGTATTCAGTTTCAAGACGAAAAAGGAGAACTAACTTACGAAGAAGAAACAAGTGAAATATGAGAACGCAAATTAGATTTCAGGTTACCATGGATTGAACCATGTTAGAGGAGCCGCGTGCTTTAGCTGCAAGCTGTGCCCTGGGAACAACTAGCTATAGTGTGGTTCATCAAAAGCCCTAACGAATCATGAATTCTAATTATTTCTGAGCCAAACTCCGGCATTGAGAAACATTCATAGTAATCAGTGTATAACAGTCGAAATAAATTGGACACAGAGTAGATTCCATGCATGAAGACTTATAAATCTTTAGCTGATCGGACAGCCATACGATGTTATTTATTGTACCCTATATATTTCGGTTAGCGGGCAGGCCATAAAAAAGAAAAAAAAACTGACCAAGCATGGGAGGCTATTCAAAACCAGATGTGCTCAATTTTGCGGTTCCTACCGGAACTTATGGACTGAAAACTAACCAATTACAGTGATATATACAGGTCCGTACGGGACATTATGGACCACAAACTGACCCGGCAATCGCGATCATAGTACTAGTTATATACAGGTCCGTACGGGACGTTATGGACCACAAACTAACCAATCGCGATCATAGTACTAGTTATATACAGGTCCGTACGGGACGTTATAGACCACAAACTGACCCGCAGTGATATATACAGGTCCGTACGGGACGTTATGGACAACAAACTCACCAATCATAGCTTACGAAGTTAACTAGCCATACAATAAACATTATTGAGTTTGAGTGGAATTAATTTCATTCTAATTGTTGAATTGTGCACCTGTTTCGCTATAATCGGATATATATTTAAGTCGACAACTAAATTCGATCCTCAAGTTCTACGTACTATTCGAAATATTATAATATTATAATCTTTTTAGTGTCATTTAAAAAAATGCTATATAGGAGCTATATGATATATTTAAGTAAAACGGTTACAGAGGAGATATACAGAAATATAATTCAAACATGGACTGAACAAAGAGTTAGTTTTCTAGTTCAAAAAATACACGTCTGAGAACAGGACACTCATCAAACTCGCATCTATAATAATCGACTAGAATATAATTTGAAGGATCGTGTTGAAAGGAGACAAAAAATTTTACCTTTGTGTAAACTATTGCGAAAATACACACTTGTATCACGATTCACTGATCACTTTGTTTACTTTTGAGACGCCAATATAACATGGTATTGCGTCTCAGAATACCAGCCTCTGATTGGCTCTTGCGCGAGCCCTTGCAGTTACATGGTTCCAGGTCAAGGTCAAAAGTCGTTTGTTCAACAGCAAGATTTCTACAATTTCACCTTCAAAACACTGTAAATTACAAGATAAGCATCATTCAATCCTAAAGGTAAGGTTGGCATTGTAGTTTCCGTCAGAAATCTAACACTCTTATTCGCTAAAAGTACAATTTTCATAATTTTTGAAGAGATTTCAAAACACGTCGCGAAAGTTTTCGCCACTCAAGCCGTGAAACCGTTGCCATAGATATACTAGGCGCCTTTTGAGAATTGAAATTACGATCAGAATAAGTTTGGTGCTTCATTCTCTTCTTTCTTTTAACAATTCCCGACTTAACTGTTGAATCGCGATACAAAACTAATTGAGATTTTGAGACGCGATACCGAATTATATTGCCGGCGTTGGAAGAAAATATATTCTTCGTATTGGGCTTCGTCGCTGCGCGACTCCGCCCAATACGGAATATATTTTCTCCCAACTGGCCGGCAATATAATTCGGTATCGCGTCTCAAAATCTCAATTAGTTTATAAAATTATAATGGAATGCTGTGAACGGCAATTGAAACTTCCCATTATTTTAAGTCTGTTTTTGGCATTATTTTCTTTTTCTTTTCTTTTACATACTGCAGGTATTTGCAGTATCATTTGTAAGTTAAAGTATATATTTTCCCCGACAACACATATCAAACAAATTATTGAGAAAAGTGTCGTTCCTAAGAGCTCTCTGTGATATTCCATATATGGTTAATATATTCCATATTTGGCGGAAAGCAGGACGGATCGTCGAATACTAGAACACATTCAGGAAGTGTAGCGAGCCGGCAGAAGAGAGGCGGACACAACGTAGGCTACAGGAAATGCGATTTAAAAAATCGATAGCGAAATTTGAAAAGGATGAGCGTATGCCTCACTAGCATCTAGTCAGGCCCAAATATTACTCTGAACGACAACAATAGGAGATATTGTAGTTGAGTCTACGAATAGCAGTTTCAGCGGTATTGACCCGAACGCCTCACTTCAATGTAATGAAGCGCTATTCAAACTGTGTATCTAAATTAGTCGTGCTTGTTTAGGAGGGTGTTGGTGTCGTGTAAGAATGATGGTTTCAATGGCGCTTCATTACATTGAAGTGAGGCGTTCGGGTCAATACCGCTGAAACTGCTATTCGTAGACTCAACTACAATATCTCCTATTGTTTGATATACGGCTTGGCAGGATTTCCTGTCTACAGCTGTTTCAAAAAGGTTGTGCCGAACAAGCGACAAATGACGAGCGACCCAGACCGAAATGGATTCTGGTTGTTGCTAAAAGTTTGGTGACTTCGTTTGTTTTTGGAATCAATATCAAAGGCTTTAAGAATAATATAATGGTTTCTTTCGAATGGATTTTCGAATTGCACTGTATTCACTCTTTTCACCTGGTGGCCATGTTGGATTCAAAGCGAGGCAATCCTTTGTTGTTGCCAGGTGAGCCTCATTTTGAATATCCCTCACTACGAGGCTGACCTGGCAAAAACATAGGATTGCCTCGCTTTGAATCCAAGATGGCCACAAGGTGAAAAGAGTGAATTCCATTCCGCATAGCTGTCGCCAGTTATAATGACAATCCTTTGTGAAATAGGTGTATAAATACCTCTTATACTAACCACGTGCGAGGTCCGTACCGTATGGTATGGACGGAGTTTTTTCCTCTTTTTGTTTTCTGGCCCAAGCGCGAAGCGTGCGGGCCATTAAAGATGTTTATTATTTGGCTTCTTCGTTTTCTTTGAGACCGGAAGTGGGCGAAGGTCCGTATGAGAACTTATGGACCGCAAAGTGACCAATCACAGCTCGCGGAATTGCTTTGCTATATAATAATGTTTATTAAATGTATATGAGGTACATGCATACGTCCCGGGGGGGGGGGGGGGGGGGGGGGGGGGGGGGGGGGGGACTCCCATATAAAAAGGGTAGGGATGCTCGTCGGACATTTTCGATTTGACCCCTAAGAGGTACTAAAATGGGCGTGGCTCAAGCTTATTTTGACCCCTAAAAGATAATAAAAATGTAAATTGATAACAGCTTTTTGTTCAATTGACACCCGACCCCTAAAAGGTACCGCTTTACATAGAAATGTCTGTGTTTGATGGTGGATACCCTAAGTGGTACCAAACTCCTGATTTTGACCCCTAAAAGGTACGACGAGCATCCATGTACCCCTCACATAAGGGAGTCCCCCCCCCCCCGGGGCATACGTATACGATGCAGTATATTGTACTGAACAAATAATGAGATTTTTCTTTTTATCGTGTAAAACAAATCACTATAGGTCATATATGATATATACGTAAGCCAAATGGTTACAGAAGATAACTTTCGAAGTCTTTTTTCAGAACTCTGAAAATAGGACTTGGTTTCTCGAGATTCGTGAAACAACTCTTTCACGTCAGTAATAATAGGTTGTTAGATTTTCTATGTTCTCTCGGATCAACCTGAAAATAAAACTACATCACCTAAGAAACACTCCACATCCTTGAGTATTTACATAATATTATGAGGCGTGAGTCAAGTGGAAATTGCTTTTTCACGTATGACTGCCTTCGAATTTTAATACACTGATTTAAAGACACACTTGACGCCTCGCTATGGATCTTTAATGACTACTTTTTCTTTCTCATTAGAATCCACAGAAACTTAGCTGAACTCCGCTAATAACTGCCAACTGATCCTAAACCACCTTTAGGGTTTTGCAAGCTTCGAATATGGGCAAAGCACAGTACGAAAAGTTATCGGATGAGGAAGACAAACCAGTCAACCCCAAACTAAAAGCCAACATATTCTCTCAGATCACATTCTGGTGGATGAACCAAATTTTTATCACTGGAAACAAGCGACCGCTAGAAGAATCAGACTTATACCCACTTCTAGAAGAGGATAAATCCGACCAGCTAACAGATAAACTAGAAAAAGAATGGGACAAAGAGTTAGAGAAAACAAAGCAAGGAAAACGGCCACGCTTTTGGAAAGCCCTCATGCGAATATCACCATGCTACGAGTATATGTGTATTATAGCACTGGTTCTAACAGATATGGCCAACAGGATGACTCTGCCTGTTCTATTGGGGTTTCTCATTTCGTATCTAATGGGAGCAAGGTCTTTAGATGCTAGCTTCAAGTATGTTCTACCAACTGGAATATGCCTGACTTCTCTTGGAAGGAACCTGGCACAGCATCACTATCAGAACAGATCAGCTCTGCTAGGAATGAGATTCAGAGCAGCAGCGACGGGGATACTCTACAAAAAGGTACGAATTTCACAAGCCTATTATTAATCATTATAAAAGAACGAGAATTCCGCATTCGCGCGCGCTGTTTAGTTATATAAGCCCACACGTTTTTCTCATTAATATTGATTCTACATAAAGTGAACAACTAAATATGATGAACATGAAATATTGTGAACAATTAAATATTAAATTAAGTCTCCTGTGACGTTACATAACTATCATATTGGGGCTAGAAGCCTCTATAATTCATAGACGCGACACTCAAATAAAAATATATTTTAGCATTTACCTATTTACTTGATTTAGCCATCGATATTAATGATAAAACATTGCGTGAATCTATAGGTGCTTTAAAGAAATCGGCTGCACGGACCGAAGCATAATTTTTATTGCTCGGTTTTTGCATACCAATGTTCAAAATGGAAAAATTTAAATTACATTTTGTTATCCATCTGCTGAGAGTAAGGGAATCCAACGTAAAAACCCAGGCTATGTTCATATTGGCTTTGATTTATTGACTTAATATTAATTGGCATCATACTGTTAAAATCTAAATTACACTCGGTCGGTGCGGGACATTTTAGTCAGAGCCGCAAAATAATAAAAGAGAGCGAATTATGGAAAACAAATTATCCATAACTCTCGTTTTATGGTGCTAAAATTGCTATTATGAAGAATAAAAGCGAGAGATTTGTCCCGTGTATTTGAATCCTACAGCTACTGAATCTATTTCAGTTTTTTCCTTTTTGCAATATGCAGATAAGTTATACTTTAATTGCCGCAAACTCGCGTCACTTCGGAAAATGAAAAAAATTAAATAACAATAGTAAATAGGCTGTTTAGGCCGTGTTTTAGGGTAGTTGTGTAGGTCAGTTAAACAGGTCGGAATAAGAGTATTCCAAACGCTATCAACGGCAAGATTCGTATGCGGAATATAAGTTAAGTTTATACTTGACTATAGCAAAGTGTAACGAGTTTATAACCCCAGAGGATAATTTTTTTTTTCTTCTAGAAATACGACGAACATGATCAGAGTAGCCTATAGGAAACTGTACCTTTCTATGCCGAACATTTGATTCTTTTTTGAGAATAAACTTGCATGGAAAGCCGAAAGTTCCTTATCGCGTATATATCTCGACTCCCGCTTGTAAAATGAACTGTAACATGTTTAAATTACTCACAAATTACTCACAAAGCAAGGATTGTTTAGTAGTTAGTTAGCCCAGTAGGAACTTTTCATGCTGAGTAAATACTATTTTGACTGTGCACTTTAAAGATAATTATGAAACACTTCAACTGAACATGCGTAGTGTCATCACCAAGCGACACCACTTAGATGAAGGAATGTTATCAAAGAAGAATAAATGAGAGAGTATCGTTCATATCACTGTATGGTAATCTGCTCATTGCATGATTCCACCTTACAAAACTATCACGATCTATATTTTAAGTCCAAAGACAAATATTCTGTCATTTTTTAATTCACACCTCAAATCTAAAGGTAGCCGCCTGACGGGACGCTTTGTTTTGTTTTTAAATCTTAGTTGAAGTTATCATTGGCTGTATATTTTGTTGGCCATACGTCGCGAACGCTAATCAAAGTGCTAATATTTTGCGGTGATTTCGCCTCTAAACCACAGCCTCGGACAATTTTAGTTACAGTTTCGTAAGTTTGAACCTAGTCAAATAACTTCGAGAATGATTATAAATGCACAGCGTTATTTTGACTCCAGTTTTTTGTACTTTAAGTTATGCATCCTCTCTCAAACGTGCCAGTACTAATGCACTTATCAGCGGCTTCCCCGAGGGGTCGACCCCCGGGCTAACCACGGAGATATGTGGGGGAATACAGGAGGATTGAATGCAAACATTGCCCCTGGGGTCGGAGAAATGATTGACTTTGTTTTAGGGCTGGAAAACTGGGGTGGGGGATTTGTTCAAATTGCTGTAACCAGCCAATATTTTGTGTCTTGGTCCTTATTAGGCCTAAAAAAATCGTGAGTCGCGGCAAAATTCAAGCAAGTCTCGAAATCTTGGCGTTTCAAAGAGTCTCGGATTTTGAAACAAGGGTCTCGGCGTCTCGGATTTGTTTTTAGAGAAGTAAGTCTCGGCTCGAATTTTGAAATAAGGGTCTCGGCAAGTCTCGGATTTGACCACTCTATACCCCTATTATTAGCTATTAACTGAAGTACATTGAAGTGTGTCTTGTTCCTTAAAGATACTATAGAGTCAGTTCAGCTCCATCGATCCCATTTCGTGCAAAATGACGGGGATTGTAGGTCGTTGAAGACCTAACCAGGGGACTTTGAAAGGGACGATTCCTCTACCCCTGGGGAAAATCGTCAAGATTGTTTCTGTCTTTTTACAATCACCCTGGTCAGCCCGGGGGTTGAACCCTCGGGAAAGCCGCTGATAGGTGCATAAGCTATAATGCAAAATAGAAAATGTTGCCGAATATCTATCTAATTTGAATTGGGTTCGTCCAAATACTGTAGCATGAGTTGCTTAATATTTATACAGCAGGCACACTAAACTATCCAATGCTGTAGCCAAGAGACCATGCATACAACCAAGAGCGAGAATATCCCATACTACCTCTATGCTACAGCATTTTCACAAGTAAGGTTATTTTTAGAACGGTTCCCACTATTGTTGAGTTGAAATTATTCCTAAGGGAATAAAATCACGAAACGTAGCAACCATGTCGTTTGGTATAACAAAAGTAGCTAATGAGGCATCATTCGTTCCGCCACGGTGCAACCACAATCAAATCAAATTAGGCCTAGACACAAATATCACGTAAAATCGCCTAAATATGTTTCCGGAAACTCCCAATTTTTTTTCTAAATATCTCTTGATTTTTTTCTAAATATCTCGAAAAAATTCCCAAATATCTCGAAAAAAAATCTAAATGTCTTGTTATATTTCTTATAAATATCACAATTTTGCCTAATTTTGACTCAATAAGAACAAAAGTTTCATAGCTAACGATTATTAACGACTCGGCAGCTTCAACTTCAGGCTCCTCGGCATCCGCCATCTTGTTCAGTACTGGCTACCATAAGACATAATTATGGAAAACGTTATTCAAGGGGAAACCGCTGATCGGATTACTGACTTATTGTTGGTACTAAATTGAGTGAAACAGCGTAAAACCTATAAGAAAATTCTAAATATCTCCCAAAATATCTTTTTTCTAAATATCTAGAATTTTTCTAAATATCCTACAACCTTCTAAATATCTAAAAAAAATTCCGGATATTTGTGTCTAGGCCTAAATCAAATCAAATATTTTATTTACCCACGGGAGGGTCTATCAGATGCACATGTATATTTACAATAAAATACGGCTAACTGTTTTACATAGACGCCGTGCATATATAAAACGATCTGGAATAATAATTACAAGTGTAAAATAGATAAAATTGCACAAAAATAGTCAATCACTGATGATTAACCCTGATGACAGATTGCCTGTTTAGACACTTGAAAGAGGAGAGCGATTTTGCTAGTCGCATCTCCTCAGGGAGCAGGCAAGGCAAAGCAAGTTTGGCTGACATGTCTCTTAAATTGTATTCTGTGGTGTCAGCCAAATAGACAAATTGTGCTCTAAGATATTCAGGAAATAAACCATTTAGGATTTTATACATTGCGACACATTTCAGCTCACTCTGCCTTTCTCTTACGCTCATCCAGTTTAGTTTTAGTAGCAGCTCTTTACTACTGGTGTGATATCGAGATCCAGTTATAATCCGTGCCGCTCTGTTCTGTAATTTTTGAAGTTTGTCCACCAGCTCTTTGTTGCTACTGTCCCAAACGGGAGAACAATAGTCGAAGTGTGGCTGAATTATCGACTGATATATTAATTTTAGAGCATGTTTGGGGACAAAGGATTTTACCAATTGGCAATGAAAATTATCTAAAAATAGCCCAACTTGTAAAAACGTCATAACAACTATATAGGAGATATGGATGCTCCTAGTTATGGGCTCCTGATGCAATACATAACCAAGGCCTTCCAGTCAGTTCCTTAAAGTTGTGTGGTATCTATTCTGCCAGTACTTGTTCTACTCACAGGTGTGAGATAAGAACAAGCAACATACGCAGACGCGGTGCCGTATTGATCATTAGCAGTACTTGCTCTTCTCACACGGCTTGACTGAGGAACAGAATTTAGCGTCCCCGCCCGACCTGAGAAATGTCCCCGACCTCTATTTTATTTTATTTTTTATTTTTCATAAAAAAACTTTAGAAAGTGTAAATGCGCCCTACATGTACCACTTAAAATATGCGCCGGCGCATTAAATATTTTAACATCGACGCCATTTTGTTTCTACAACACGAGGTCATGAACACGAGGTGAGTGAATAATGTCTAGTCAAGACAAAATAAACTTCACATAGAAAAACAAAAAAACTCCCTCCCTACCTGGAAAAATTGAAATGGGTGGACGCTAAACAAGTATATTTTTTAATCTGGCCTAAACACTCGAAGATAAATTCCATACTGAGAGCAAGTACTGCTAATGATAAATACGGCACTGCGTCTGCGTATGATCAATGCATTACTAAGTCTGCGTATATTGCTCGGCTTCTCAGTTAAAGGGACCAAAATAAAGCCATTTACCATGTTGCTATGTCAGATGCTACGACGCGAAAAAAATGTCTGTAGGAAATGAACAGAACAGGAACACCCAACGAACTGTTCTGCAAAATAACTGTTCTTCTGGGCCACTCGGCTGGCAAATTCTGCACTTTGGAATTTCTTGGCTGGCAAATTCTGCAGTCTGATACTAAATAATAATATAACGGAGCGATATTTGTCAGCTGGTAAATTCTGCAGTCCGATATAATTACATAATAATAATATAACAGAGCGATATTTCTCAGCTGGCAAATTCTGCACGTACCTGTTGTTTCACAGGTTTTTAAAAATACCGAATTCTGCAGGTTAGACCTAAACGGTATGAAAGTACACATTAAACATTTCAAGCGGCTTTGAAGTTTTGTCCTGATTCACTTTTACTGCTGTATTGGTACTGTAAATTACTACAGTTTCCACTATTTTTGTTTTCAGAAAGAAAAAATCATGATTATCAGACAATATCTGGTTCTCGAAAGATTCTTTGGATATTTGAACTGCTAAAATGAAACTGATCTGCGTTGATGGGAGATAAATACTGATACAATCAGCTAAAAGTATAGTAGCAGCTGATATTTCGAGTGTTACGACCGGCTGGTTCACACTAGCGACATCAGCACAAGTAACATACGGAGACTCAGTGATCACATCAGTGAGTAGAACAAGCGCCGCTAATGATCAGTCACTGAGTCTGCGTATGTTGCTTGTGCTTGAAACGTCAGCTGCTACTCGTGGCTCACGGCCGTTAGTATAGCTTAATTGACTTTTAATTGATCATACCAGTATTGGAATAGATATCGTGCATTTTTATTAGCTGGCATATTCTTCACTTGTATTTTTCAGCTGGGAATATATGTAAAAAAATGTTTTGCTGCTGGCAAATTCTGCACTTAAATATTTCAGCTGGGAATATATTCAAAATTTTTTTTTTGCTGCTGGCAAATTCTGCACTTAAATATTTCAGCTGGGAAATTTAGAAATTCTTCATGAACTTTAGGCTGGCTGGCGCTGCAGAACAGCTGTTCGTCTGCCAGCTGAAAAACAATTCCCTTAAATATGTTTAAATACATCTGATTTGTTATAAAAACATCAGAATGTTTGTTTTTATGAAGTTTTACCGTTGGGTGTTCCTGACAGAACCGCAGGCATCAGTATTTTAATGGTTCCTTGAACAATGAGACATTATACCATGAGACCATTATACTTTCAGTTCACTGGAAAATACACTTTTCAATTCTCTCTTAACTCGTGTTAATCGCACGTGATGATCATGCATTATTTCTCGTTTCATCATTTTATCTGAATCATGGGATTTCGCTCAGTGCAGCCTTTCGGAGTACTGTTTACACAAACGTTGATCGCGCGCGTCTCTTACAGAACCACCAAGGGACACAACACTGTCATTGCTCAGGTAATAATATGTAGCGATTCTACGACGCGGAAAAATGGGCGAAATCACTGACCCGACCGGTATATGAGGGGATAGATGCTAGCATTTGCAATGAGTGACGCGTAGAATGTAACCCTAGACAGGAGTCCATTAACATCCTTAGCGTCGATCCATCTTCCATACTGAAATGAATCAGCATATTTAGAACAGATCTCGCGCCTCCACTTTGAGAATCCAATCAAACTATAGACAGGACAATGAGTGTTAGTAAATTACTTGCTCAAAGCCTCAAAGAACTACAAATTATTCTAAATCTCAATAATGGCGGAAAGCATGCAAGAACCTCAGCAGACAGGTGGCAGTTCGCAGGAAACACATTTCTAACAATAGTTCATTCTGGACAATCA
>JAOWCC010000343.1:0-48203 GCA_030867875.1 Actinernus sp. WN-2022
AGACTTGGTTATTTGATCTAATTAGTGTCGAGTAGAAGTCAATAGTACTTCAACTTGCTCGAGCAAGACTTGGTTATTTGATGTAATTAGTGTCGAGTAGAAGTCAATAGTACTTCAACTTGCTCGAGCAAGACTTGGTTATTTGATGTAATTAGTGTCGAGTAGAAGTCAATAGTACTTCAACTTGCTCGAGCAAGACTTGGTTATTTGATGTAATTAGTGTCGAGTAGAAGTCAATAGTACTTCAACTTGCTCGAGCAAGACTTGGTTATTTGATGTAATTAGTGTCGAGTAGAAGTCAATAGTACTTCAACTTGCTCGAGCAAGACTTGGTTATTTGATGTAATTAGTGTCGAGTAGAAGTCAATAGTACTTCAACTTGCTCGAGCAAGACTTGGTTATTTGATGTAATTAGTGTCGAGTAGAAGTCAATAGTACTTCAACTTGCTCGAGCAAGACTTGGTTATTTGATGTAATTAGTGTCGAGTAGAAGTCAATAGTACTTCAACTTGCTCGAGCAAGACTTGGTTATTTGATGTAATTAGTGTCGAGTAGAAGTCAATAGTACTTCAACTTGCTCGAGCAAGACTTGGTTATTTGATGTAATTAGTGTCGAGTAGAAGTCAATAGTACTTCAACTTGCTCGAGCAAGACTTGGTTATTTGATGTAATTAGTGTCGAGTAGAAGTCAATAGTACTTCAACTTGCTCGAGCAAGACTTGGTTATTTGATGTAATTAGTGTCGAGTAGAAGTCAATAGTACTTCAACTTGCTCGAGCAAGACTTGGTTATTTGATGTAATTAGTGTCGAGTAGAAGTCAATAGTACTTCAACTTGCTCGAGCAAGACTTGGTTATTTGATGTAATTAGTGTCGAGTAGAAGTCAATAGTACTTCAACTTGCTCGAGCAAGACTTGGTTATTTGATGTAATTAGTGTCGAGTAGAAGTCAATAGTACTTCAACTTGCTCGAGCAAGACTTGGTTATTTGATCTAATTAGTGTCGAGTAGAAGTCAATAGTACTTCAACTTGCTCGAGCAAGACTTGGTTATTTGATGTAATTAGTGTCGAGTAGAAGTCAATAGTACTTCAACTTGCTCGAGCAAGACTTGGTTATTTGATGTAATTAGTGTCGAGTAGAAGTCAATAGTACTTCAACTTGCTCGAGCAAGACTTGGTTATTTGATGTAATTAGTGTCGAGTAGAAGTCAATAGTACTTCAACTTGCTCGAGCAAGACTTGGTTATTTGATGTAATTAGTGTCGAGTAGAAGTCAATAGTACTTCAACTTGCTCGAGCAAGACTTGGTTATTTGATGTAATTAGTGTCGAGTAGAAGTCAATAGTACTTCAACTTGCTCGAGCAAGACTTGGTTATTTGATGTAATTAGTGTCGAGTAGAAGTCAATAGTACTTCAACTTGCTCGAGCAAGACTTGGTTATTTGATGTAATTAGTGTCGAGTAGAAGTCAATAGTACTTCAACTTGCTCGAGCAAGACTTGGTTATTTGATGTAATTAGTGTCGAGTAGAAGTCAATAGTACTTCAACTTGCTCGAGCAAGACTTGGTTATTTGATGTAATTAGTGTCGAGTAGAAGTCAATAGTACTTCAACTTGCTCGAGCAAGACTTGGTTATTTGATGTAATTAGTGTCGAGTAGAAGTCAATAGTACTTCAACTTGCTCGAGCAAGACTTGGTTATTTGATCTAATTAGTGTCGAGTAGAAGTCAATAGTACTTCAACTTGCTCGAGCAAGACTTGGTTATTTGATCTAATTAGTGTCGAGTAGAAGTCAATAGTACTTCAACTTGCTCGAGCAAGACTTGGTTATTTGATGTAATTAGTGTCGAGTAGAAGTCAATAGTACTTCAACTTGCTCGAGCAAGACTTGGTTATTTGATCTAATTAGTGTCGAGTAGAAGTCAATAGTACTTCAACTTGCTCGAGCAAGACTTGGTTATTTGATCTAATTAGTGTCGAGTAGAAGTCAATAGTACTTCAACTTGCTCGAGCAAGACTTGGTTATTTGATCTAATTAGTGTCGAGTAGAAGTCAATAGTACTTCAACTTGCTCGAGCAAGACTTGGTTATTTGATCTAATTAGTGTCGAGTAGAAGTCAATAGTACTTCAACTTGCTCGAGCAAGACTTGGTTATTTGATCTAATTAGTGTCGAGTAGAAGTCAATAGTACTTCAACTTGCTCGAGCAAGACTTGGTTATTTGATGTAATTAGTGTCGAGTAGAAGTCAATAGTACTTCAACTTGCTCGAGCAAGACTTGGTTATTTGATCTAATTAGTGTCGAGTAGAAGTCAATAGTACTTCAACTTGCTCGAGCAAGACTTGGTTATTTGATGTAATTAGTGTCGAGTAGAAGTCAATAGTACTTCAACTTGCTCGAGCAAGACTTGGTTATTTGATGTAATTAGTGTCGAGTAGAAGTCAATAGTACTTCAACTTGCTCGAGCAAGACTTGGTTATTTGATCTAATTAGTGTCGAGTAGAAGTCAATAGTACTTCAACTTGCTCGAGCAAGACTTGGTTATTTGATGTAATTAGTGTCGAGTAGAAGTCAATAGTACTTCAACTTGCTCGAGCAAGACTTGGTTATTTGATCTAATTAGTGTCGAGTAGAAGTCAATAGTACTTCAACTTGCTCGAGCAAGACTTGGTTATTTGATCTAATTAGTGTCGAGTAGAAGTCAATAGTACTTCAACTTGCTCGAGCAAGACTTGGTTATTTGATCTAATTAGTGTCGAGTAGAAGTCAATAGTACTTCAACTTGCTCGAGCAAGACTTGGTTATTTGATGTAATTAGTGTCGAGTAGAAGTCAATAGTACTTCAACTTGCTCGAGCAAGACTTGGTTATTTGATCTAATTAGTGTCGAGTAGAAGTCAATAGTACTTCAACTTGCTCGAGCAAGACTTGGTTATTTGATCTAATTAGTGTCGAGTAGAAGTCAATAGTACTTCAACTTGCTCGAGCAAGACTAGTTCTGAAGACGAAGTCTTTTGAATGAAGAAATCGCGTGGATATGCTAGGATTTATACTTTATACTTGAATTAATGTGTTTAGTTCAGTTTCGTTGTCTAAATGGTCCCGGTTTCAGTAGTCGCACTGTAAAAGCTTATTTGTGACAAGGAATGAATAGTACCTTTCTACTTATAATCCTAGAATAGAGAAAATACCTTTTACCAAGAGAACCAAAAATCTCCGGTTAAAATTCATTCCACGATTGATGCTGATCGGACTTGGAGTAACTGACATAGAGGACTGTCTGGTACATTTTCTTCAGTATGTTTTTTATGAATGGTATATTTTAATGCCTTTTATGCCTATACTTTCAAAATTACTGAAACTTATCTTCAATTCAGATATTATTTCTGTGATGCATATGTTACTACATGTAGGTTTCTTGTAAAGAGTAACTTTAATGTGAACTAGTCCTACCTCAATATCACTTTCTTCTACTTCATCCTCAGCTACAAATTCAGATTCCTCTTCCTGCTATTTGTAAAGTGAGAGATGCAAATTATAGGAATGTTTAAATATAATCATGACAAATGATTGTTTTAATAATAATAAAATAACAATAATAATATAATTTATATAGCGCTTATTTATAAAACTGCCTGTAATGCTTTACAATACATTGATAATAGTTTAAAATTGATAAAATAGAAATCAATATACAAATACAAATTGATAATTATGTAATGTAAAAATAAAATAAAAACGTAGAAAATCAATCATACGCTAATTTTAAAAGATACGTTTTTAACTTAAACTTAAAAGCAACAACATAAGAGCAAGTCTTAATTTTCAGTGGAAGGTTATTCCATAGCTCAGGGGCGTGAAATTTAACTGAGTAACAAGAAGCAGGTCCGTTCAATGCCTAAAAAGTTGCTCAATTGGTAACCAATGCTGTTCAACTAAAACTGGAATAATCTGTTCATATTTACGAGTGTAGTTACAAGACGAGCAGCAGCGTTCTGTACATAGTTTCTGTAACGAATATTTAGGCAGGCCATAAAGTTAAGAATTGCAATGGTCTAATTTCGCAGTTGACGAAAGCATGAATAAGAATTTTCCTAGTATATTCCTTAAATGATAAAAAGCTCACTTACATACAGCATTAACGTGATCATTCATAGTAAAAGACCTATAAAAAACAACTCCAATGTTTCTAGCCGACTCAGAGGGATGAAAAAACTTCATCGTCAACACAAAGCGAGACTAACGGTGGCTGTGGACGGAAACGTGAACTTAACATTAGAAGTTCAGTTTTATCCTTAAGTTTGAGTTTATTGCTGCTCATCCGTTGATCAATTTCCATGACACACGCTTCAACCTTTAACATTGAGGACTGTAACTGACCATCAGTACAGGGTCGGAATGTTGCAAACATTTGAATGTCATCAGCATATAAATGGCAGGACATATGATGCTTTCTTAGAATGTCCCCAAGTGGTGCAGTGTATAACAAATACAGAATTGGACCAAGAACTGATCCTTCAGGGACGCCGCAATTCAGATATAGAGTGGTTGACTTCACACCATCGATGTAGATAAATTGCTTTCGATCTCTAAGATATGATCGACACTATACTCAAAAGCATTAGTCTTCCCTTAATGCCAAATCTGGAAGATAACCTAGACAGTAATATGTCATAGCCAATCAATCTAATTACATCCAAGAAAACATAGAACAGCGAGTAAAGTTATTCATACAGCACAAATTCTATTTGGATATATTCAAATACGCTTCACAAGGTTATATTTGTGATATAGACTGCTATTGTGGCACAATGAACTGCCGTGCAGTATACAATCATGAGCGATTGTTAGTACCTCAGAATACCAGGCTGTTGTGTCAGGAGACAATCCCCTACTCTTTCTCGAAATTACACAACAGACTATTTTACATCCCCCTCATATTGATTAGAAGAGACAGGAGATAATTAAGGCCAACAACTTATATGTCCCTACCGGGATTCGAACCCCCAACCTCCTACACTGTAGACCATGCTCTACCAACTGAGATGTGAAGTTGCACCGTAGAAGCCAAAAAAAGCCAAATGGACGAAGTTAAAGTTCTTAGTACATTGTATATTAAATGAACTAGGATCTTAGGGTGAATACGTTATTCGAGTACATACAACCTAGGGTGAATACATTATTCAAGTACATACAACCTAGGGTGAATACATTATTTGAGTACATACAACCTAGAATGAATACATTATTTGAGTACACACAACCTAGGGTGAATACACTATTTGAGTACATACAACCTAGGGTGAATACATTATTCCAGTACATACAATCTACGGTGAATATGTTAATTGAGGTAAACACTTAACATGAGCAAAACATGAACAATACTACTATGTACAATCGTGTAGAGTATGCATGCAGCGATGAACTATGAACAGTTCGTTTTTATGATACTGAAACAATGTATGCTAAAACGACATTAGTCAATCACCCTCACCTCTTGTTCTTCGTCTTCCTTTTCATCCTCATCTTCTGATTCCACTTCTAATTTCTCCAGAGCATTCTCAAATGCTGCCTTCTCGATGTTATATATATCACCATACTGTGTAAAAAGTACAATAAGACAACTCTCAGATACCATCCATCTTGTGTCTACAGGTTACGATATTTAAAGTACATATACGCCCTGGTTAATTTTATTTCTTATGAAGAGACTAGAGGCCATAGACAAAGGATTCCTGAATAAAAGGTGGTTTGATTTATTTGTTATGGTGTATTGGCTGTTCAAAGTACCCCCAAAACGTGTCTTGGGTTGCCTGTGGACGAAAATCAAGAGCACGAGTGCGCTTTTCAAAATTGGCACTGGGTCTAGTTTTGACGTCACCAATAGAACACGCTTGATGCGCCATTGCATTAAAGGCTTGCCGAATAAAGCTCTCCGAAACGTTTAGCGCGATATTACATCTTTCTTGGTTATCTATTCAATTATTTTGCAAATAAGCCAACGCTTCATACCCGCTAAGAGACGAGTTCTGTTGATGACGGCACGTTTTATTCTCACCCCAGTCCCCGAACGTGCGCGGAAATTATTCTACATTTGGAAGTTTAGTTGCTAAAAACAAAATGAAAACATTTTTATTTAAAAAAAACGGAATTTCCCCCCTACCTTTTAAGGTCTAAGCTGTCAAAAAAAGCATAAAAGGCCAGGGCTTATATGCACTTTAAGCTGTGTTTATCTGACTAGATGGCAGTCATGCACCAAATTAAAAGTTGAGAAAGCTGTATGACCTTCCTTGTTTCAACAAATGTAATTTTCCTTGAGCTTTCACACTGAAGACACATCTGAAGCATTATCATATGACCCGTACGGCCTCGCACGCGCTTTCCTTTCGAAACTATTTACAAAAGTCACGTGATGAGGGATGGATGTGTATGGCGTGAGTGGGCCGGAAAAAGCTGTCCGGCCCTGCACAATGTTTTCTTGCTGTTTTGCGGTTAGTCCTACAAAAAAATTTGGTAATATGATAAAAAACCTATTGACTGAGTTACAGCCATTTTGTACAGACTTCGCTGCGCTCGGTCCGTACGTCACGATCTCGAGCCAAATATTTTCCCATCTGGCCCTCCCACTCAGTCAATAAGTACCTATTACTGGTTATTTCGGCTCTAAAATAGTATAACCTTCATGTTATACCTAATCAGGGCTATGTCAGGCAAAAAGAACCTGGACGACATTCAAGTTAAATAATTAATATCATGGCATTCGTGTTACAGTTTGGATATTTTATTGTATTCTTGACATGGAGTACTGCCTTTTCTGCAGTCATTATGATCCTAGTAGCTCAATTATATGATTTCAGCAATAGCACAAGTTATACCTTAAAATAATCGTCTGATGATAATTATATGAAATCACTTGTGATGCAGATTTTAAGAGTATCACAGGTATACAAAACAATACAACAATTTCAAAAGATTTATTTTGATGTCATTTGGGCGTGTGATAATATATGACAATGTACATCATTCCATTTGTTTACTGACATTTATATTGACTATTTATTTATTATTTATATTTATCCAGGTCACTTTTTATGTTGAATTTTACATCCACGTTTGATGTGGAAGAGATACATGTAACTTGACATTAAGAGCTCTTTTCTAAATGTTCTTATAGATACATGTAAGCAGCACCCATGACTTTAAACTAAGATTTCTGGAAAAAGGCGCAGCTTATCTATGAGTGTTTATGGTATGTGATGCATGCTGCAACAGTTCAACTACTATGTAATTAACTACACTACTAGTTTGAACACAGCCACAGACAACAAAATTCTTAAAAAACTCATCAATGAAAATGTGCTTAATTTGTATACTTTTATTTTCTTTGTGGTGGCAATTTAACAAGTTACAAATAGTAGGTGTGGCTTCATTCCATACATTGTACATGTACAGAGAGCAGTTTTCAAATGTGTCGAAAACTAATTCCATGATTGCTTTTAATTTGATTGGTTACATGTAATACCCATGATTGCATTTGCTTTTCCTCGTGAGTGGTTAAGTAAAATTGTGAATTACTTCAGTTTGTGATTGGTTCACTGGGTTTTTACTTGTCCCTGTGATTAGCTCATGTTTTAGTTTTGCAACACTCAATCGAAAACCGCTCTAATTTAATAGCTTTAATAATACTGAAATGATATGCACAATATCAAGAAGGTTTCACAAGAAATTGGTAAGTTATGTCAGATTCAAAATCACATGGAATGAAATGTGGGTCAGAGGGCAGGTGGAAGGAAAATTGTAAATAAAAAGACAACAACACTGAACTACATTATATACTAGTTTTACTGTATATGGCATGAGTACTTACAGTTCCTTGTCTAAGCCTCTCCAGGAGTTCCTTTTCTATTGCATTTTCTAACCGAGCAGCCACTAAAGCCTTAGCCTGATAAATATGAAATATACACCTATTTCAATAAACAGTGTTGGAAGAAAATAAGAAGAGAAAAGCTGTGACTAATTGAAGGGCTGTGTGCAACACAGGCATACGTGTCTCCTGATCACATTCTAAATTCTCATTCAAATTATTTGTTTTCTAAGGGAGAATTTAGAATTTGAACAGGAGTCACTTACACCCTTCTTGTACACAGCCCTTCAACTTGAATAGGTGAGGTGAGACTAAAACAAAATAAGATAATAATGTTTTCATTAGAAAGAAGTTTATCCTTTGGCTATCAAGTAAATACATTGGAGCCGGACAGAACAAAATAGACTCCCATGATTCAAATTGGGATCTGCTTTCCTATTTTCCATATTTTCCTTCCAACATCTTTTAAAATACATGTAGGTGTAAATGTAGTAAATAAACAACCATAATCCATCAATGGCCCTGGACCATAATCCATCAATGGCCCTGGACCATAATCCATCAATGGCCCTGGACCATAATCCATCAATGGCCCTGGACCATAATCCATCAATGGCCCTGGACCATAATCCATCAAAGGCCCGGACCATAATCCATCAATGGCCCTGGACCATAATCCATCAATGGCCCTGGACCATAACCCATCAATGGCCCTGGACCATAATCCATCAATGGCCCTGGACCATAATCCATCAATGGCCCTGGACCATAATCCATCAAAGGATCGTTTCGACAGTCAGCCACAACCACGGTCGACCTGTGTCCTTCCCGAGGTCGAACCACATCCATTCTACAGTCTAACTGCAGCTTCACCGTGTCTATTGACCACTGTAAATCCACAGTAAATGCACTTCAATACTTTTAGGCAGTATCATTATTTCTGGAGTGCCAATGATTTACAGTGTACAAAAAATTCTAACATGTGCATGCATGCATGTTTAGTACAGGTTCAAACAACACTCACCACATTTACATGTGTGCTGTGTGCATGCATGCAAGTTTTACTGAAGGTACAGTGTACATGCACATACCTCTTTTCTTGTTTCTCTTCTCTCCACTTTCTTGTTTACAGCCACAAGTTTCTTGCTGCAAAAATCAATAAAAATGATCGATAAAGATTCCTATACATGCTAATATCTACTTTGAGATGCATGCCATGATGACAATAGCTGTGATTCATGAAAGGACGTCAAAAAGTATTCTCTCATCAAATCATGTGTTCATTGGTTTTTTTATTTGCCTTTTAATGCTTTTCCTATTGAGTTTTTCTAAAAATATAGTTAAGCACAGAGTTCCATTCAGGCCAAAAGAAAAACAGTGGTTTACTTTCTTATGTTCATGTTTTCTAGGAAACATAAAACATGAATTTTCAATTTGTGTGTTTGCAAGTCATGTGTGTGACCACATGCATTTTTATGTGCATTGTCAGTATCTTGTAATTAACAAGTAATAATATTGTTTTATGCCATCATCTTAGACGTCACTGTAGTGGTTTCTGAAAGTCCCTGCTACAAATTCTAAAAGACATGCAATATGCCATAGTCCAATGCGCAGTTCTTGAAAGGTAAGCATGCCTCAGCCTCACATGGAGGCTGGAGTTCAGACCCTGCACTGATACAAACCCTCTTTCTTGAAAATATGGATAGCTTTTGATTATCATGCTATTAAAATGTAACTACAAAATGTAGCCTCTAACTAAGGGTGCTTTGACTGACACATTCCATTGAAGAACTGGCCGATCAGACCAGTCAGTTCACATAAATGGAAAGCACCCTAAGCTAACTCAACTCCAGCCTCGATATCATCAAAGGCTTCGGTATCTTTCAAAATGGTGGTCAAGAACTACAAATTAAACTATAAAAATTGTATTACTAAGCCTTTTTCATCGATTACACATAACAAATGCCATATTGCATGCACATTCATTGGTATGAAGGTCCTTTCATTGCTTGCACATCTATTCCAAACAATTAAGTTTTAGAACATCTTAAAAAATTATTCTCACCTTGTTTTTAATCTTAGTTTTCTCATTCTTATTAAGTACTGTAATTAAACAAAAATAACGATATTATTACATGAAGTTACTTATAATATATATTATTATTCACAAATATTGGGTATAAACAAAACAATAGTTTACTAAAATATAATATATAATACTGTAGCAATTCTATCATTGCACAAATTTAAGCGAAAGAGCTTACAATCATACTGATTCATATATCACTGAGTACTTTATTGTTAACTTATACACACCTACACAAATGTACACAGATATACATCAGGGCATTCAATAAATGTTTGAGTAAATGACCATGAATGAAAAGTAGGCAGCTTAATAGCTACATGTAGCTAGTATTTGCTTTATTTCAATATCAGGAGGGACAGCCAATAATTATTGTAGAATTATATATTGTAATTGTAATTCGTATTTTACATGTAATTGAGATAATTTCTTGAACTTGATCAAAGGGCAGCTACTGGTAATAAATTACAGAATTATTTTTTAGTGTTTACTTAGCAACATTTTAAGTCTTATGCCACCCTGTCATATATGACCAAATGTGTGTATATACACAAATAGCAAAATCTGTTATGACAATGAGTAACGACACATGTTTAAATGTCTTTCTGGTGCAATCAAATTGCAGAGTTACGTTACAGTTAATTACAGTGTAGTTATGGTCCAGTAAGTATGCTGTATTTTTGTCCCACCCATGCACAATCTGCTCTATTACATTCATGTATGTGTTTACCTGTACAATCTTGGTATATCTTTGTTTACATTTGTGAATAGCAAAGTTGGGCCAATAGATGAGGTGCTTGTCAATCTGACCCAAGGCTGTCTCATAGTTCTTGACAAGCTTAATTTTCTCCCATAACATGGCTGGTGAATGTGCTCTTTCTATCGTCTTTATGTACAGGTAACACACACCTTAAATAAACACAAACATTGCAAATTAACAAGGCTTGTTTACTAAACACACAGTAGTTAATACATGTAAATAATATATTAATAAAGTGTAAGGCATAATTCTCAAAATTTATTATATTATGGGCTAAAGTAGCCTGCCACTTATTTATTCCTTCAATTTGTTATACCGGTAACTGCTTTTTCTCAGGTAACATTGTTTTCCTTAAATTATTGCACTTTTTTAATATTTTATAGTATTCTAAAAAGATACTATTTACATTTACAAATGACTATAACAATGTATTAACACACAGGATGTAATTTATTATTCATTTAGAAAGTATATGTAGATACTGCAGATTTTTAATATATTTGTCATTTAGAAAGTATATGTAGGTACTGCAGATTTGCAATATATTTTTCATTTAAAAAGTATATGTAGGTACTGCAGATTTGTAATATATTTTTCATTTAAAAAGTATATGTAGGTACTGCAGATTTGCAATATATTTTTCATTTAAAAAGTATATGTGGTAACTGCAGATTTGTAATATATTTTTCATTTAAAAAGTATATGTAGGTACTACAGATTTGTAATATATTTTTCATTTAAAAAGTATATGTAGGTACTGCAGATTTGTAATTACAATCTGTAATTACAAGCTGCCAACTAGTGGCAAATTAGTTAGCAACATGTCAATTTCTATACTTAACAATGTGACCAATCAACCATTGCCATGAACAGAAAATCATACACCATTAAATGCTCAACCTGAATACACAGTATGACTAATTTTATTTGTCAAATATACAGTTTTCTTTCTTTCTTCTTCTTCCCCCACCCCCTCCCCCGTCCATTTGTCACTCAATCCCAGGTCTCGATCCTATTCAGCCAATACGGTGGCCACTTCGGTATCTGTCTGCTGCAATCCATTTTCTGCATGAAAAAACGCCCTCTTCCACCTGCAAGCAGGCTAACATACAGTGTGCAATAGCCACTGGGGGAAATTGAGTGATCAGCATTCAGTGTACATACATGTAGCTACTACAAAACAAATTTTGGTACAGATCGAGCCACACGAAAAAAATGCAGCCCTGTTTATTCTCACTGATATGAATCAAATTTTTATTGGCAAAAACTGGCAGTCTAGTGGAATCTCTGATGCATGTCATTGAGTACCTGTCACACATTCAAGGCTTAAGGGATGGTAATAAATTAGTGTGGAGAAGGGTGGAGAAAAAATCAAAATCTAAAAAATATAACCCTCCTCCGATAATAAGCATGAAATACATGTATTATGCCCCTCACCCTTCTTTTCCTCCTTCCATCTATACACATAACTCCCTTTTTCAATGGCCTCCATTTTGGGGGGTTAAGATAAATTATAACCCCCCTCCTGTATGGTGGAGTACAGCCACTTACCATCTTTCTCTCGTACTGTAGCATATCTACTGTTTGCTAGGGGGCATGACTGCCGATTACATAATCCTGTAGAATTATACTCATTGCGGCAGAATGTTTTTGTTTTTGTCCTGGAAAACAAAGAGAAAACCTTTAAACTCATATGACTATGGTGTATTTCAAAGCCAATTTTGTTTTATTTTTACCAGTTCATTTTTGTAATACTGGTTTATTAAATTATGATTCTAAAAGGGAAGTTTTTTTAAAATGTTGGGTTAGGGTTTAGATTAGTTCACATTGAAGGGGGATTATAGTCTGTATTAGTGACTTAGCCCTAAAAAAACTAAATTGAAGGGCGGTGTGCAAAAAGGACATCAGTGACAATTTAAAAAAACTAACTTTGCCTTAAGAATAGGAAGAGAATTCTCTTCTCGCTAGTAAAGAGAGCCTTTCAGATGAAAGAGGAATTTATGACAGCTCAAAACAAGCATGTACATATGTAGTCAAGCCATTTCTATAGAAAACATATTTGTTACTGTGTTATTTCGAGGGGGGTGGGTAAGAACTATTTTTCGTTGAGCGTGCATGCTGTTACATTTTAAGTTTCAACGTGAAAATGCTTTCTGTGGATAAAGTAAGGCTTGAAGAAGGATTTTTCTCTTTCACCTTGGAGAGACGACACTGAAGCATTGAAGACCGGATATTATTGTTGGAATAATTGACTAACATTTTGAAAGACTGACTTTGTGTAAAGTAATGTTGAACATCATAATTATCATAAGTTGCCGGCTTAACTCATGGTTGAATGAGGAACTGTTTGGCTAAAAGAAGATTTGTTATTATCGATGGAGACTTTATTATGCAGAGTCGCATCTTCAGGTGAACCAAGCTAGTAATTTTGACAAACTAATAAGTTGATTTCTGTATGTTTCATGGTCTAAGCTTTTAAAAGATAGTCATGTTGGGCCTTGTTTGTGTTTTGCCTGAACTTATAAAAATATATTGAGAGGGAACTCCATGGATGCTTGCTGTCGAAACGTTTGTTCTGTACCCATAATTCTTTTCAGGCTATGTTAGTCCAAAGGGAAGAGGGTTTAGTTTAGCTCACAAGACCATTGAAGAAGTATTATTTTTCTGTGTTGTTTAGTGACTAGCCCTAAAAACCCTAAATTAGTGACTAGCTCTAAACACCCTAAATTAGTGACTAACCCTACATACCCTACATTAGTGAGCAATTGGTTACTGACAGAGGTTATTTTTTTTTATGTTGGGTTAGAGTTTGGATTAGTTCACAGGAGGACCATTAAATTGATTTTAATAGTGTTAGGAATGAGTTTGCTTGGAGTGGGGTTGGCCCTTGTTCAGCATGGAAATGGCAAAGTGAAACATAGAACTTTTGATAACGTTTTGAGTTATTTTTGTGTAAGTTCTCTATCATTTATCCATTTTTGCATCTTTTCACATCCTCTAGGCTCAGTTTCAGCCGTTGGGGTGTGGTTTCACCAAAGGCTCCCCCAACTAACGGTTGGGAACGTGGTTAACATGCAGTGTCATGACGTACAGTATCTGTTTAAAATTCAATAATTATTCTATTTGCGTGTTTTGACACACATGTAGCATACAGTCAAGCCCAAAACCTTTTAATTACGATATTGCTGCTCAGAAATTGCTGTGGTTAACATTTAGCAATATTGTTGTTTGCAGAAATGATATTTCTGTTCCTCAAAACAAAAATAATTATGTTGTTCTGCACAGCAATTTGCAGTTTAGAATGTACAGACATGTTTAATTCCTGTGAAAGGCTGTGCACTATACAATACAATACAAATACAGCTTTATTTGCATGTAAACTACATTTCATGTGTTACAATAGGATATGAAATGTATATAAGAATGTGCCTTTTACATGTTAATTAAAGTGCTAAATTGTAATCAAATATCAGCTTATTAACGAAACTACTCAAGAAACGTTGTGTTTACTCTAGGCTTGACTGGACCTTTCCGTCTGATGTCGTAGGTGCTAGGTTTAACCTTGGGTATAATAGCTCTAAGAGGATGCCTTTCATTATACCTAGCCTGATTAAAGATTGTTTGGTCACTTTTCTTTAGATATTCTGTTACATTAATTTTACTTGATATGTATTTTCTTTTAAAGCACCTGTTCTTTTAAAGCACCTGCACTGCTAGTCAACAAGTTTTTCATTGTTCACTTTATGTACCTTTGATTCTGCAGGTTGTGGCGTGAAAGTAAGCCAGTCAGACCATGTATAAGCTGCCAAGTAATTTCAATTTCATTTTGGCTAAAGCCAGCAAAGGCAAATATATTTCTTCTCAACTCTTGCTGCAGCCTTTTTCAAATCATTAGAGTTATACCTTTCTTCGAAAATGAGCAGCATCTTGTAAAGTAATTTTCTTATCCGTTCTCACACCCAGAATGAAAATATTCAGCCAAATTAACTGCCAGGACTTGATTACAGTTTATTTATTAAGAAAACCTAGTTAAAGAAACACTGGTGTTGTATGGTCAAGAATCAGTTGCATTAAAGACATCTTCACAGCTTCAGAATAAACACCAGAACTGAGTAAATACTGGCTACGGTAAACACTGGGAGAAAACATTGGGAAAACAACTTATTCAAGACTTAAAGAACTTCACTGAGAAGCCGAGTTCAAGCACTCAGGTGACTTTATTACTTTTAAATATAAATGAATTAGCTACACATTAGTTGTCTGATCATAACTCGGACTATAGCTTAGATACTACTTACATGTACTACTACCATCACTAGCAATACATGTAGTAGTAATATTATAATAATAATTATTATTATTATATACTCATCTAAATTTAGACTCAATAATTCAGTTTTCTTACTGTAAGAGAGTTTTAATAAACTATCATTATTATACGACAGCAGTGAGAACAATAAATGTTATATTCCTAAAGCTTAATATTTAGCATACACTGTATTTGATAGATATTTTGCACCCAGAATTTCCCAGTAGACGATTCCCCGAGTTTGTGTGAGTAGTTTTAGATTTCAGAAGTTTTGTTCACTCCACACTTGATCACAGGCCGTCCAAGTTCTGACTAAAAAAAGTATGTATTAAAAACAGTAAATATCGAAGCAGTGAATTACACGTAGAAGGTTTGTATGGGAGTTCTTCCGATAACTCGGAATTATAACGTAAATTTAGCTACAGATCTTCTGTAATTATAAGTAATACCATGACAAGAGGGAAATTAGTGATTAAATTTCCCCGCAAGCCGAGAGAGAGTTTGTGGAAGTCCTGAGGCCGCTTCGGCCAAGGGACTTTTACGAACTCTTCCAAGGCTTGTGGGGAAATTTAATCACTAATTTCCCTAATTGTCATGGTATAACTTTGTAATACTCTGATTGCTGAGGAACAGAACAAATTTCTGAGAAGTTTAGTTTCTCTGCCTAAACTAAAGACGTCGCAGTTGAGTTGCTTTCGAAAATGTTTTTATGCTTTATTGAATGACCTTGGCTTCCCCTTGGGACAAATGTGTTGTTTTTGAGAAGAATATCAGTAAAACACAATATAATTATGTGCTTGACTAAATATTTAAAGGTCATGCACATATGGTTTTAAGTATCCCACATGGAAGAAGCGGGTTTGAGAAATGAAGAGAAGAACGTGCAGATTGAAATATGTGATCCCACATGGATTACGTTGAAGGTTAGTTATGATGAAGCCAGGTCAGTTTGGGTTCATTTTTTTCACCCGGGAGCGCAGGGCTAGCCATGCCAGAGGGGAACAAGAGTTGATGCTTTTCACCCTCTTATGTTCAAGCCTGCATTGTCTTCTAATTTTCCCTCATTACGATGCAAGGGAAAATTAGAAATATGTTCTTGCAGAAATATGTTCTTGCAGGGAAATTTAGAGATTAAATGTGCGTGAACAAACAAAGGAATCCGAGGCGATCATGGTATTATACAAGGTAAATAAAGGAAGGAGGCTTACTTGAAGTTGTTTTGTTGTCCTATTTGTGTTCAGGTCGCTAGAATGTTTTATGGAAGTCTTGAGTCATAAGTGCTTTCACTGCTTCACAAGAAACATGTCATTTTAAGTGAAAGAAACTGTAAAATAAGCACTACATGTAGTTTCTCATCCTCTTTTTGTGAAACAGCCAACGTGACAGCATGCACTTTATACAAGGGAACCTAGAGCTACATGTAAGTATTTTGATTCGCCTCCCTTGTGCTTGTGCTGCATTCCGTTTTCATGAACACAATATGAACGCAAGTATATAAAAAAATATTAAAATGTAAGTGCAAGCAAAAGAAAAAGGAAAACATGTGATCATTGTGGTTGCACTTACAGTGTATGCTTGCGTCGCTCGTGAAAACCAGGCTTCAGGGCTTTCCATACAATAATAATATTGTAATTATAGCCAGGGTAATGGCCTGTTGCCTGGTTATTATCTGTACACATCTCTACCCAGGTTGAGAATCTTGCAAGATCTTGCCAAGATCCTCAACCTGGGTCAGCATTCTACTTTTTTTTCCATCTTTGTTTTTTTGTATGTCAACAAACACAATTATTTGTCCAAAAGTCTGTCTCATCCATTCAGAAATAACTAAAATGGTGCTCACTTATTAATCCCAGTATGGTCCTAGCTGATCAGAAGGGGATTTGTGGTCTGTTTGGTTAGGGTTAGTCATATTGTTTGTATCCTGGATACTAGAGGCTCGAAGCCATCGAGCAAAGTGAGACATCTTTTAACTGAGTCACAAAGCGACGAGCCTCTGGCCGCCGAACGTATGAATCTCACTTCCATGGTATACTAATCCCTTTTGATTGACACCTGAGAAACCTTTTCATAGCAAACTGACTAAACCGATTTTGTCCACGTAGGCTTAGTTCTCAACGGTTTCTGAAAAGCCATGCAGCACTTTAAGACAGCCAAAATAAATTACACTTTCCTCTCCCAAGGACTGCAACACTACACAGAACAGCTGGTCAGCTGGTTTAATGGACTTTCACTCGGTTTTCTGGAATGAATTTAGGGAGCTCGAGGAAACTTGTGCAAACTCCAGCAATGCGATGGGTTCAACGACATGGAACGAGTAAACAATGGCATCCTTGGAAACTGCTAATAAGGCCTGATCAAATCACAGCACTCATTAGAAATGAATACAAATTTGTTCTAGGCCAATCAGAGGGCCAGGGTCAAATTCTGACTCAGACATACTTGGGGCAGCCAGAGGTTGAAGCCGCATTGTTGATATTGATATTGTGAGCTACATTGTCAATATTGTGAGCTAGGAGAAACGGATTTCCAACCTCTGACCCAGGGTATATTGTTGTATTGTTTGGTAAGCCATATTCTTTGTTGTGCTATTATTCATTCGCCAATGGTGTGGCTCGTTCAGACTACTAGGTACTGACCATTAATCAACTACACATAGTCAAAATACATGTCTAGCCTGTTTTCACAAAAGGGGGTGTTAGGTTCTAAGGGTCCTTTTCTGAAAACAGGCTAGATCTTGTGTGCCTTTTAAGCTTTAAAAGCCAGTAACTCGTGTTTTTGCCGTTTTCTTGAAAGAGTAAATGGCAGTTCAAGACTTTTCTGGCCTTTCTATCCCATAATTGACTTGTCTTAGATTTATCCCATAATTTCTTTATTTGAGAGCTAGAGGTTAGGGTTAGGTTAGAAAAACACCATTTTCTGGCATTTCTACTCAAAATAGGGAAAATTCCATTCATTAAACTTAATCTACGGGAAGAGAACGTTGTATTGCCATATACACGACTTTCATAATGGCCGCCTCCTAATTTGCATATGTGATTTTCCGTTTCGGTTGTTTACCCACATTTATAGAAAATATGAACATTGCCATGTGAAAGAGCATGTCGACATTAGTGAACTTGTGAAAGTTGAGTGCTGTAGCTTAAAAAGCAATGAAGTTACAGCAAGTTGAAATTAGAGAGATTTGTATGAGAAAAACAACGGACGCCTTACTAGCCTCGCTTTCATGTTTTTCTGCATTAGAAATGCTCATAGCTCAACAGCAATTCTCCACATTGCTCTAAAACTCAAAAATATTACTAGTTTTAATGTGATCTTTCATGTGGTAGCATTGGTTTCCCTCTACAGATTTATCTTCCAAATTATGCAAATTAGGAGGCGGCCATTATGAAAGTCGTGTATAGTGCATCGCAATCCATTAAAAGGTCGAGAAATGGCGCCACTTTCCCTGTGTTTACAGCCTTCCTTTTTACATTTTTTGGAGTTTTGCTCCTGTTTTCCTGCCCAAAATCTTCTGAAAATACTTCACTCTCCGCCATCATGGTGCAAATTGAAATGATCGCCTAATCGTCTGTTAGTAAACAAAATCAAATCTCCATGTATACAGCGCGAATGTCGAATGAAGTGCACGTGCGCGAGTCCAACATTGTTGGGAGTTCAAATGGATCCAACATGTTGGGACATGCTTCATCGATCACGACAACAAAAGAAATGTTGGACAATGTTGGATGAAAAGTTTGACTAGTTTCAAACTTCATGCAACATTGTCCAACATCATCCAACATCGTCCAATAGGGTGTTCAAACGGATCCAACATGTTGCACGATGTTCTGCCAACATGTTGCATCCGTTTGAACGGGCCTTAAGACTTTAATGAAATCCAAATACAGGAACCCAAATACACGTGACAAACCATCAAACTTACTTGGTTTTAAATGAACAGAATCCCTGATTAATAACTTGCCATATAACCTAAAGGCACAAAAGTGACATAATTATAAGAAAATCAATCATAGCCAAGTTCTAACATCCTGCATGAACAACACATAAGCTTATTTAAGTTTGCTCAAGCAGGACTTCAGTATTACAAATGTAAACTTTACTACTTTAGAAATTAATTCTACAGGATGTAATACGTCGAAATTGCAGTCAAATGGCTTTTGAAGTGTCTAGCAAAACACGGAAATAGCACAAAAATCTCAGTTTGTCCGCCATTTTGGAAACTGAAATATCAAAACGTGATAACATACCTCGTCGTGTTGCATTTTTCTCCTCAAGAATCTGAGTGTTGATAAGTAGTATCTTTAAGTTAATAGGAAAAGTAAGGTTTCTGTCCAAATATCTTTTTAATCGCAGAAAAATTGCGATTTTTATCGACAAACACGTTTGCAACACGTGCGTAATTTCGGGACACTATAATGTACCATACATGAAGCATCTCCATCCTAATTGTAAACCACTGTACTATTAACCACGGGCTCATTTGCAGAAGGTATTCGGAGCTTTTGTCGGATCGACTTGTTTATCAAATGGCAGAAGTAACCCATAAGGAAACCCATTTTCATGACGAAGAGGATGGTAAGTGGACCCTTATTATTAAAAACATTTAAAAAGTCAGAGATTGGGGAGGTTTCGATCAAGGCATTCAATCTTTCCGTTTCCGTGCTTGGCCTTGGGCAGTTGGGGTCATGCCCTTGTTCCCGAAAGTTCACTCAAATTCAAAAGAAGAACTAGAAAAAAAAATACTTTCCGCTTTCTCTTTTTCATGACTTCCAGTTTAGAAATAATAAACTGTCGCGGCTTCAGTATTTGACATTTCCGAACGGGCAACGTACATGTACGTGCACATTTTTAATATCTTGCCTTTCTTTGCGATCGAATCTAGAAAATTTGATAGCGTGAAAAGGAGAGTGAAAAGGTGTCGGGTATCGGACGCGTTGAGTTTATTAATTAACGAAATCGTATGCATACAAAACTATATTTGCTACCTGCACTTGGTTGTTACTTTTTAGCGTTACTGTTTGATTTTCGTAATTCTTTCCTTTTTTTATATACAGTGAGTAAAAGTCAGTATATCGGTAAAAGCAGTTTCGGATTTTAATATGAATTATGATTGTATTATTATTCCTCATGCATCTTTTTTTTGGGGGGGGGGGGGGGGGGCTACATGTAGACAACAAGGGATGTCAAATTGTATGAGGTATCTTGGGGCGCTTTCCATTCAACCAAAAAAAACGAAAATTCCGGTCAGAAATCAAATGGAACAGTAAAATTTCCGGTTCGACCAAAATTTTCTGTTCCATTCAAAATTCCCGGTTTAGATTTGCTTTGATATTTGGCAGTTTTGAGAATTGAAATCGAGGCTACTAATAACGGGGTAGTTTCTGCGAATGGAACGCGTAATTTTTTCGACCGGTTTGTCTAAGGCCCTGTTTAAATGAAGGAAAGTTGGGGGGAGGGTCACCCTCCCTCCCGAGCCAACTTTACCGAGCGTTTATATGGAAGAAAAGTTGTCCCGGGTGCCTGAGAGACCACTTTGTCTTGAGCGAGTCTGGGCACGTAATATTGGATTACGCATGCTCTGTGTGTCCTGAGTTGGCCCGGTTAGGCGAGCCAAAGTGTTTATATGAGAAAAAGTTGGCTCGCCCCCCAGGGTCACCCTACCTTGTGAACCGAGTGCCTCGGGGAGGAGGGTCACCCGCCCCCCCGAGCAAGTTTGTGGTTTCTCATGTAGACAGTTGACTTTGTTTTATAAAGAAATGTATGAAAAGTTGGCTCGCCCAGGGTAGCTCGGGGGGAGGGTGACCCAACTTTCCTTCATATAAACAGGGCCTAATTCGAAAAATCCTGTTCCATTTTACATTCGAAATTTTCGAAACTTCTAACCGGTTGTTTTGGTTGAATGGAAAGTGTCTCCCTTCCGTGGTTCTGTGTTTGTAATAACAAAATTTTGAGACTAACTTTTTTGGTAACTAGTAAATTTCTAAGTTTAATGTAATTGAAAACCTATAAATAAGTCTAGTTTCTGTCCAAGTTACATTGTTAAAACTATAAAACTGTGGCTAGGTTCTTACCATTTTACATCAAACCATCTGGACCTGGTTGTTCGAAGCAAGAGTAACTTTATCCCTAGGAAAGTGCTAAAACTGTAATTGTAATGTGTACAGTTTCATCCCCGATTAGCAATTTAACCCTGGGATAGTGTTTCCCTTGCATTGAACAACCAGGCTCAGGTTGGCAATTTAAGAATAAAATATAATGGGAAATAGGTAAAATAAAAAAAATGAAATGGTACGAATGTCCACAAAGAAGCAAATAAAGAGTCGAACTGGGAAAAATGGATTACCCCAACTGATAGCCCAACTTTCCAAACGAAATGACACACCCATTTGATTTTCCAACCAGAATTTCTGGGATTTTTTTGTAAATGGTAAGTACAATGTATATAATCCCTAATTCTACTGGTTTTGTATTACTTTGGCAAAGAACCTGATTAAAGTCCTGTGTCTTTAAAAAAATGATTCAAAAATTGATAGTGGTTTAATTTGTGAAGTCTGTGGCCCAAAGTGGGTTCAACTTACTGGTTGACAGAAAGGCAGGCTAAAGTGTACTGATCAGTTCAATGTTAGCTGATAACAATAGCAGTGTGCTGTAGCCATGTTATACATGTGTCATTATTAATTTTGTACTGGAGGTTTTCAAATGAATTGTGCAATACATATATTTGTTTTACATATATCATGGGTCATTCTCATATCTTGAAATGTAATCTGACAGAAACTCCTCATTTTGAAACCTTATTCCCTCAGCATCTGGGTTTGGCAGATGGTTCATTGTCTAGTTTATCCTGCAAGCAGAGCCTTCTTCAACTCCACAAAAAGTGAAAAGAAAAGAAGTAGCATTTGTGTAGGTTTCGTATAGAGCATGTTGCAATGTTTTTTTTTCTTGTGCCAGACTCACTCAGTCATGTCATATTCATCTGCCATTATTGCAGTGGGGTTTGCTTATCAGCTTAAAACAAAATAATAGCTGCATGCTGATAAGCCGGTTTTAACAGGCTTGTCATTAGCCCAGAATCTTGGGTGAAAACAACACAAATGCTGCAGAACTTTCTTTTCTTCTAGCTTTTCATGGAGTTGAAGAAGGCTCTGTTGACAGGATATGTCTAGTTATACTAGTTATTTATTCAAAAACAGCTAGATCACAGGATGTGTAGACTGCGAACAGTCCCTCCTTTTCCATTGATAGTAATTTGCGAGCGGAGTGATGGAGGGAAAAGGAGAGACTATTCGCAGTCTACAGGATGTGATGTAAGCAACCCTTTTAATATCAAAATGTTTCATCTGTCTCTGAGAAAATATTGAGTCAAGTTTTTCCTGCATTATCAGTGAATTCTTCAGAGCTACAGGAGAAGTTCTTTCAAAAGGTGCAATGAGTTCATAAGAAATTCTTATATTGGAGTATATTCATTTGGGAATATTCCAGAATATTCTTATCCTGGAATAAGAATATTTTGGTTACATGCATTCTGCCTCCAGACACATTCCAAGTATTCCCAAATGCATTCCAAATGCATTCCAAGTATTCCCAAATAAGAAAATAGCTCCCAAACGAATGCTCTGGCTATTCTTATTCCAAAATAGTCCCAAACACATAACCCTTAATTCATTAATTTTTGATGCAAAACCCCAATCTACATATTGATTATACTTCTAAAATTATTGTTCTTCAAAGTCCTGCCTTTCAACTTATTTTTCTTGAGTTCATAGTGAGTTTTTCATTGAATATTGAAACAGATGTCCTAACAAGTCAAACAGTGCACAAGGTTTGAAATTAATAATGCTGTAATCTCCTTAGTCCATAAACTTAATAATTTTACTCATATAGATGTATATTGTCATACTAGATATTTTTGAAAGGATTTTAATTTTTAATGATCGAGTTTATTGGATGTACATCGTATATAATTATTTATATATTTTAAAACATTTCAAGATGTTTAATAACTTTTCACATAACTGGTACATGTATACATTCTATGAAGTACATACTGGTATATACAAATAATGTGACCTATATTGTCTTACTATTTTTGAAAGGATTAATTAATGTCCACCCTAGCTGTAACATTAATTATTATAATTGCTTTCCATTTTATGGATCGTTGACAGAATTTGTAATGAGCTTATTGGATATATATAATTATTTATTTTTATTTTTAAACATATTAGGTTTTTCAATAAGTTTTCACATAGCTGGCACATTCTGTGAAAGAGAAATAACTTCAAAACCTCCCCATTTCATAGTCATTTCTGTAGAGATCCTTACTTGGTCTGGGTTGAATTTCACCAGCTGCATGCCAGCTATTATTGAACACCTAGCTGCACTTAACTGACTGTAAATGCCTTAATGACATCCCAAGGCAGTACTTACATGTATTTAGGATTACTATTAATAACTACATGTACATGTAAGCCTTTTAAATCATTATAGGAATTATTTAAAATGAATGTTATGCTATGAGTGTTTGCATATGCATGCATCCGTTGTCCCTCTACTGTTGAGAAATTTAGTGGGCAGATGGTGGATGTATGTGTGAATGTGGGGGCGGCATTTGTTGGGTTCGATCGAATACAATTATATATATAATATTTATTTATTTAGTTAATTTATTAACCTTCGTGGATTAGCAAAAGCTATTTAGAAGTAAACAACCTAAGGCTGCGAAGGAGACTAAATTCATATATGCTATGGACCTTTTGCACATAAATACAATTGATCAAAATTCGACTGGGGCTCAATTTGAATTTTGCAAGTTTATTTTAACAATTGAAACCAAGAATGTAGTCTTTAAACCGTAGTCTTTAAACCGTGATTCGCTTGGCTCAATATTTTCAGCGAGTTTGGAACCAATTTCAACAAAGTGGTTGTTAAAGAGTTCAGCGATTTCAGCAGGAGTTCTAAACGATTTATTGTTGTATTTGATTTAATTGATAACTCGATATTCCGTTTGCCGCTCCATTAGGCTATTTATTATTTTCCATGCACGTGCCTATTTCTTCACTGTAATAAGTTCGCTTAGCTCTTCTTAAGCTGTTATTAACTTTGTTTCGTAGGCGGTATAAGCATCCCAGAAGTCTTTGTTTTTCGTTATGGCATACTTGCGTTTAAATTTGTCTCTTTCACGAGTAGTTTCCATAATTTCTTTTGTTAGCCATGGTAAATTATTTGTTCTGATTCTTTTTGTTTTAATGGAGCATGCTTATCCACCACATTCATAAACATCATTTTCCATGCCGCCCACATTTGATCAGAATTTTCCGTGAACAAAAGATTTGACTATTGTTGATTTTGTAAATCAGTTTGAAAGTTATGTAAATTGCTCTTTAAAGCTCCTGGTATGTATTTTCTTTGCTGTTTTTTGTATCTACGGGCTTCCTTGTGGAAGTCGTAGATACCATGCTATCCAGGTGTAAGTTCGTCTGTCCGTAACAATAGAAATCTTCGGATAATGGTCGGGATTCGGTTCGTTCCTCTCCGATATCATCCAATTTTCGTATCCGGCACGATCGGCACGACGATCGGCATCTCTTAGGGACGGACCATTAGATATTTGAGGGGGGGGGGGGGGTTGGGCAATTTTTTTGTGCAGGAATTTTTTTTTTCGCCAAAAGCTGTGTAGGATTTATTTTTCAGCCATGATTTGCTTGCAGGATATTTTTTTTTTGTGTTTTTATTTGTAAATGCCTAACTACGTAAATGTGTTAATACTAGAAAGGATACAGGTACATTTACAATACAAATACGCCATTGGCCATATCAGTCATTTATAATCCCTCCAGGGTAGAGGCTGGCACCGTTGGATGACCAGGAAATAGTGAAATTAGACGAATGAAATATGTGAACAGTATTTTGTGCTCTTTGCTCTATAGGCATTTTATCCCAAAATGTTGTGTTGTACATATAAATAAAGTCACTGAGTGTGCATGTTACTCAGGATAAGTCTCGATTTGAAGCAAAATAATCACAAATTTCAACAAGATGACAAAGTCCACAAATTGTATTATTTTAAGCTTTGGTAGGTTCTCATTATAATTTGTGAATATTTTACTTCAAATCAGATTGATGACCCCAACAATGTTCCAGTTTAGAAATGGTATTTCTTATTTTAGAATGACACTTTGTTAGTTTATAATAGAGATAATTATAACAAAGACACTTTAAATGCCCTGGGCCTTTTAACCCCAGGATTTTTTGCTATGCAGATGTTAAAGAATCCTAGTCAGCCACTCCTTTGTTATTGTTTACATTAAAAAGCAGAGACTGGTTTTTCCAAGCAAACTTAAAAATAATTATCCACAAATAAAATATGATACTTAAAGTACAGAACTCAGAATTCCCAGAATTGGCCGATGGAAAGTATTTTTCTGGTCAACAAAATGGCAGCTGACTGTGATTCTTTAAGTTTATTTATTAACAGACAAGTTTATAATATGAGATAAACAAAGATACTAAAATATTTATTAATATTTATGCTATGGGTGTTAGCGTTTAGCCCAATGGCAGCCCAAAAATATAGATATTTGTTTTTAATGAACTTATGCTCTACAATGATTTAAAAAAAAAAAATGCAAAATGTGGTTGTGATTGCTTAAAAGTTGTTTCATTTTCTAGAAAACACATGTTGCACAGCAAAGAGATATGTTCTAAACACCCTTTTAGCAGTGAGCCCAAGTCTGAGTAGTCAACAACAATATAAATTTAATGATACTTGATAAACGTGACAACATTCTTGGACATTTGTGTTTTGGCCGTCAGCTCCTTGATGTAAATATTATTCTAAAAAGAAAACGTGGCTATGCATGAATTTTTTTTCTGGGGTTTTTGTTGTGCACGATATTTTTTTTCCACGTTAAGGCTGTGCCCAACCCCACCCAAAATTAGTGACTAGCTCTAAACACTCTAAATTAGTTAGCCATCCGTTGTTGACGGTTAGGGTATTTTTAAATGTAGGGTTAGGATTTGCATTAGTTCATATATATAAGGAGAACGAAGAAGCATGTGTTGTTTAGTGATCTAGCCCTAAAAACTCATATTAGTGACTAGCTCTAAACACCATAAATTCAGTGAGCTAAACGAGTGAGCACCCGTTGTTGACGGTTAGGGTATTTTTTAATGTAGGGTTAGGATTTTGGATTCGCAACTGCAACTAGCAACTTCATGACTAGCATATTTCCCACGCTCAATATCATTCAATCGGTCTATTTCACGCCAATATTCTTTGAAAACAACAAGAATTTTTTTTATCATAAGTAACCCGGCGTAATAGTGAAATGTGTACCCGTTACCCAGTTCCCTATTGCGTGAAACGCCTCCCCCCACCCTGATTTAGAACTACGAGCTTGATTAACACCGGAGAGCTGAGTCAAACATGAGTTAACGATGTTCGTAGTCATTCTGTTTTGGATTCTTTTGGGTCCGGTTGGCTAGGAGTTTCAGTCGCTCACTATCTTTCCAAAATCCTCGCATGTCTCGAACTCTTCCGGTAGATGGATATAACGCGATTTGCCTCCGGGATACCCTTCCGACTCAACACAGCCGGAAAATTATTATGGATACAGAACAAACTTTTAGACAGCGAGCATCCAAACAGTTTTTCGCCGTTCAACCATGAGTTAAGCCGGCAATTTAATGATGCCCAACGGGACTTGACACAAATGCACATTTTAGTGCCGTCTCTCCTGCTTGGTTTCCGAGGTAAAAGCTAGAGAAATAATCCTTCTTCGAGCCTTATTTTAACTTAGGAAAGTATTTTCCTGCCGAATGCGTGCGCGAACTCTTCGAACTAGCTTTCTCTCTCTCTCTCTTAACTAGCGAGAAGAGAAAATGCGGGTTTCGATATTCTTAAGGCAAAGTTAATTTTTCGAGTTTTTTAAATTGTCACTGACGCCCTTTTTGCAGACGGCCCTTCAACTATCTTTATGTAGATAATAATAATAAAGTGAGTGTTGGTACAGGTGCAGGGATTGAACGTATGATGCCCTACATCAGTGTCAGTATTGAGCACTCTAAAAGTGAGCTAATAGCTATCTGTGAGACCATTATACCGTCCAGCTAACCTAGGGTAAACCACTAAGTGTTATACTATAGTCTAACCTTAAAATAAGTAAAGGTTAATATATACCGCTACCGAGGTGTGTACGACATTTAGCAGTTTTCGTAATGACAAGCTGCTTCAGTTATACCCTTCCACACTTGAAGCAAAAACCACAAGTTATAATTAGAAGAGTACCACTCATGAACCCTTTTCGAGGCATTGTCAAACTCCAAATAATAGACTTTAAAAAGACAAAACTAGGCATGCATGTACTGGAAAGAAAAATTGAGACAACTTTGACGTAGGATGGCAAATATTTGAATCTGGATGAAAAATACTGTTTTTTTGAAATCTCGCACATCATTCAGGGGTTTCTTAACGGTCTTTGTCTAAGTTATCAACCCAGACATCGAATCTCCAGGTTGATAAGAAGGTTATCAACTTCATTAATAAAGTCATCATCATCATCATCATCATCATCATTTTATTATTTAACTCATGTGTACAAAATAGCAAGATTATACTAATACAAATATTAATGATAATAACATTTACTTACAGTTTTTAACAAGTTAGTTTACAAATATAAGTACACAATTGAGTAAGGGCCGCCCTAAATAGCAGAGCTAATCTACTTATCAACCTGGAGATTATTTTTATGACGGTTATATACCGCTATGGCAACTCACTGGTCTTGCAAACCAGATCTATCTAAAAATAAGTAATCAAAATTCTTCTAAATAATCTTTAATCTGATAAAAAAAAGTAAAGAACTTGTGTGTACATGTAGCTGAGTTTACATACCTCATGCAATCTCGTTCCCAGGGGTCTTCGCGTGCCTATCCAAGATGACAGATTACTATTTCGACACCATCTTGCATTAGGCGCGTCAAGACCACTGGGAATGAGGTTGTGTATCTTATAACACAGTGCAGTGGTTTGAAATGTAAGACATCCCGGCTATACCCAGAGAACTTGTATTAATCAGTGGTCTCAGCTGAACTTGAGTCACTGTATATTAAATGCTGTAGATTATACAAATGAGTTAACTAAAGCCGGTGTTTACCAAACCTTAATGGAACTGAGCCTGAGGGGGTTGTCAAGAATGATTAAAATGCCAGTTTATAAAGTGCTGGTTTATAATGGAAGATTAGGCACAAGATTAGGCAGTTTAAATAAAATGTGGGGATTTTTATCAGACCAAAACCCAGCTGGTGGGCAGCATTATATATTGCTCGGTTGATCACAAAACATTGACTCTGAAAATTTAAAGCCTTAAGCCTGTGATAAGACCGACAGAGAATATGGTATCGATCACTTATAAATATTAAAACAGCTTCGACTTCCATATGGATGAACAGTGTATCAAAACTATCATGATAAAGCTCTATTTGCGCATTCTACGTGCTATATTTTATAAAAACAGCAGCTTAATATCTCTAACTCCTTTTCCTAATGGTAGTGTGGAATCGGGGGGTAGCGGTTCGATCATGACAACTTTTTTGTTTTTCTCTATAAAAGGGAGGGAGAGAAAGAAAGAAAGATTATTTTACCCTGGATCCATCCCAGCCTGGTGCGAGTCATGTTTTCAGTTATTTTGCCGATACGACTTATTTTGGCCGAGAAAATCGAAGCCAAAGTTTATGTTAATCTGGACGAAATTTGTATCAGATTTAAAGATCACTTATCGGTCGGTGATTTCCTTTGTTTTTGATTCATGAATTATTAATGAGTTTGATAAAGAGTAATAAAACGCAAGTCACAGGAGTGCAAATTTCCTCAGTAAGGTTTAACTCTTTGTCGTCCGATCGTGTGTAAGCTCAATTGGTGAAATCCTGAGTGCTAACTAAACCCTCTCCCCTCAGTTCCAGTTTGGCTACCCCGGGGTAATTAAATACTGCTGACTTGTTAAGCCAAGGGCTCAAACTTTCCCCACAATGCCATTCGGGTGAATTCTACGAACTGGTCGACGGTAGGTATGGCAACTTCTGTAGGGTTTCCAATGAAATGTGCTCTAATTTTGGAGAAAAATGCCACTGTCAGTGAGCTTGAAGACATCATTAAGTCTGAGGATGGCTGAAAAGTACTTGGTTTGCTTTTAGTAGGCCTTGTGAGGGGATTTCACAGGGTTTTTCCGTTGTGCTTTCAGACACGGGAAAAAATTCTTCAATGAAATCCTTGGAATCCTGCAGTTGGCATTCTTTTACCCCTGCTCAACCTATTAGGATGTGTTTTTGTCACTTTAAAGCAACGGCTTGAGTCCAAATCACCGCTCTTGATTGTAGGGGCTCCCTACTGGAGTCCCAGAGGGGGGCCCCTTGTGTAATTTTTGTCCATTACCCAGCGTGCAATTGGAGGTGGGTACAGGAGAACGTGGTGGAGAGAAATGCAGTGTAAACATCGGCGTGGTTCACAGTCGCTTGGTGTGTTTTGTGCAAAAAAACCTACTGGTTGGAAAAATTACACAAGGTACTGTAACGACTGAGTGCTGATTTTGTGTTTGCTCTTGATTTCAAGTGCGAATGGAAAGGATGTTTTGAGCCGATTTTCAGCTCCTTAGAATTCGTGAAAATCGAAGAAACAAAAACGAACGCCAAAACAAATGAGCTTTTCTCCATCAGTAGTGAAAGGGTCAAGCGATCCCTGTTATAGCTTTGACTTTGAAGCCATTCATCCCTTCACATAATATCGCAACATCGTCTATCCGGCATGTCTAGATGTGATGCAATATTTGTTTCTCATGTAGGTCTCAGGGCACCTATATTTACAGGGCCGGACGACAAAGAGTTAAGTAAGAACGCTATGCTAAATAATAGACCATTTCAGCCTGCCTGTTTGTTGCCCCATTTCAGACCACGTGACCTTTCCCTTGAGTAATGTGTTTTGTTTTTCTGTGTCCTACCAATTTCTATAATTGGAAAACAAAGCCCTGAATCCTCTTGAGAACCATCACGTGGTCTGAAATGAAATTTCCTGGGACACCGAGACAACCTTTTTTGAAATTTGTGAAATGGGTGTATCTGGCACTAACCTATCACACCGCGGCAAAACGTGGTGCTCCGCTGGCCGAAAGATTTCAAATACCAGTTTCCGAGGGCTTAAACTGTTTTAGTAAATCATTTTATAACTTAGTGAACTCACAGTGAATTACAAATCTAGAAAACTTTAACCTGTGCAAGCCTTAGGCTTAGCTTTTAGGTAGTTTTGTCGTTTTTTGCGAAACATTGCACATTCGTACGGCTAAGCCGTTGGCCTAGTCTCCTTCCTCTTCTAATCTATATGTAGAGTAGGGGATTGTCTCCCAACACAACAGCCTGGAATTCTGAGGTACTAACAATAACTCATGATTGTACACTGCACGGCACATTGCGCCACAACAGCAGTCTGTATCACAAAAATGACTTAAAGCGCATTTGAATATATTCATATATAATTTGCGCTATATAAATAAATACCTTTACTTTGTTCTCTCCAGAGAGACCTGCTATTCGAGGTTAAAGTAAATAATGAGTATCATTACTTGTCAAATCGCTTTAGTAAAGTAATGATAATTATTACAAATCCTAAACCGAACCACAAAGCCCGGGGGGGGACTCCCTTATGTGAGGGGTACATGGATGCTCGTCGTACCTTTCAGGGGTCAAAATCAGGAGTTTGGTACCACTTAGGGTATCCACCATCAAACACAGACATTTCTATGTAAAGCGGTACCTTTTAGGGGTCGGGTGTCAATTGAACAAAAAAGCTGTTATCAATTTACAGAGAGAGACCCAATAGAAATAGTGCACACAAAGTTCTGTAAACTTCTACTAGGAGTAAGCAAAAATGCAACTAATAACGCTTGCCGAGCAGAGCTTGGAAGATATCCTCTTTCGGTGGAAGCAAAAACAAGGAGTTATAAGTTCTGGCTCAAGCTGAATAACCCAGAACGTACATGTTTATCGCAGGACACATATATAGATAGCAGAGACGGTAATAACAAAACTGATTGGTATCAGAAAATGAAAACTGCCATATGTACGGTTGGTCTCGGAGACATCTGGAATGATCCTCCATTCAACCCAGTAATTCAAAAGCCTTATGAAAAATTATTCAAACAAAGATTAAAAGATATCGAATACCAATGCTGGCTAAGCCAAATCAACGACGATGATAGAAAAGAAGGACAACGCAATAAACTTCGTACTTATCGTACTTTTTAAATTAACTATTCGCTTGAGCCATACCTTTGTAATGTTCATAACATTGATCATCGAGTAGCTCTAACTCGTCTAAGAATAAGTAACCACGCCCTCGAAATTGAAAAAGGTCGACATTCTAGGCCCTACCTAAAACCAGAAGAACGAATTTGCCAAAAATGTGACAAACAAGAAGTAGAAGACGAACTACATTTTGTATTGAGATGCCCCCTTTACAATGACTTAAGGGAAAGCACAATCAATGTTGTGAATAGAAAATTAAATTTACAGAAACCGAAATATCAAAACGAAAATGTAGTTTTTAATTTACTAATAGATCCGCCTTTAATATTACAAAAAGAAGTTTGTAAATATATACATGACTGCTTCAAAAAACGCAAAAATAATAGTTAAAATAACTACATATAACACATATACTCCTATACCTGTATCTTACCTTACGTTTGTTAGCTTTCTCAGCAGGTCTGAGACCTATGTACAATTTGTATATGGTGCCAATAAACACATCTATCTATCTATCTATCTAACTATCGAACGAATTAACGGGTAAACGATTCTCACTCAACTTGTTTACACAGGTAAACAAGAAGAGATCAGAAGGTACACGAGACGGAAAGTTTTTTTCAAGCGGTTCTACTGGGGCTCGAACTAGTCGTAACCGTTTGCGCGTAGTACAAACGCAACCTCGTTCTTTCGACGCCATCTTGGATTAGGCGCGTAAAGACCCCTGGGAACGAGGTTGGTACAAACGCCATGACCACACGTTAATAAGAGGGACTACCGCTGTTCGGAATGTGACAAATGTTTATCTTTATCCTTGACTGGTTTTAAGAGTAATGACTCATTTCTACTTTAAAGCGATTTGAGAGGTAATTCCTTATTCGATATCGTGTTGTTGGCATTTTAAAAAGAGAAGCACCGCTGCCGAAACTAAGAGAAATCACCCCCGTTTTTTAGGTCGATCCCTGCCCAAGGATGCGGCCGGGATTCGAATGCTCGACATCCCGCAAACTAGACCGTGCTCTACTAACTGAGCTAAGCTGAGTGCTGGCAGAGAAATATTTTAACATTTGTCCTGCTCATCTCCACAGCACATCACGACCACCATGTGCACTTCTCAGAGGACGTGGGAATGAATACGGAAATCCAAGTCAGGACGAGAGGCAAAACAGCAGCCGATGTTCATGTTGGATTTCTACAACATAAGCACAAATATGAAATAGAATTCGTTCTTCCTGAGGCACCCAGCTCACCACTCACGCACTCTACTCCTAGTCCTTTCATTTTCATTTGTAACGTCAAGTCATTAGGTAAGTCAAATTCACAGAGGCGTAGCCAGGGGAGGTTTCTGGGTTGAAAAAAATACTCCTTTTTCGAGGAAAGGAGAAAAATGAGATAAAGAAGAGAGATAAGAAAAGAGAATAAGAAAGAGCGAAATTGCCTTCTCCATCGTAAACATATCAATGTTCTCCATAATAAATTATACTAAATAGACAGATCACAGAGCTGGGGGGGGGGAGTAATATATATAATTGTGCTCTTTCCATTGACTTATTTTTATCACAATGTAAGCTTGAAAACTATTTGACTGCAGGGCCTCCGGAACTGCTCCGGGCCGGGCCACTTTTTTGCTACCGGATTGTTTCTTTCGATTGTTATAAGAACAATGGAAAATCTTACGCGCCCGCGAAAGAGACTAATTTGCATCCAGCGTTCCAGTTCTTCTTCCTCTCCGCCTCTCCGATAAGACAACCTCGTTCCCAGAGGTCTTTACGCGCCTAATCCAAGATAGCGTCGAAAGTACTTTCGACGCCATCTTGGGTTAGGCGCGTAAAGATGGCGTCGAAAGTACCCCCGGTACTAGACTCTTCCACAGACTCCGCTCGGCCGTTACACTTTCCCCACGCAAAGGGTCTGTTACAGTACAATCCTGCAAGGCATGCTGGGTCCATAAAAACCTGGACCCAGCAGGCATCGCGAGGCAAACACAGGCAGACCGATCAGTTAAAAGGACATGAAAGGATTCGAATGAGCAAATTCTGGAGTCGGTTTCTCGGTAGGCAGTAGGCCACTGAAATTGAAGTTGATTGAATGATTGAAGGGATGATTGAAGAATGCAGCAAACAAAATACTGACCCCAAAACTGAGGCGGTAAATCGACCCCGAAACGGTGACTCGGCCACATAACTTTGGCCGGATAACTTCGATCCTAAGTGAAACCCGTTTCTGGTATCAGTCTAATAAAAAACAAACAGTAAATCCAATAAGATCAAGTAGATTTATTATTCGAGCCGTTAACTTACGGTATAAATGTATGTAAGCTGAGGAAAGAGAATCGCTAAAAAAGTTTGTACCGTGTATACATAATAAATTTGACTCGAGTATTTATATACTTTTTACTTTATACTTTTTACAAACCTAAACGTGACTGATTTATAAGCTTACATATCAACTTGGCCGGCTTGCTAATCGACAGTCGCACTGCTTTGACTTCAGCCACTGTATCGTTATTTGTCTGGTTTATTTTAGAAAGCGATAGCTTAAAAAATACCGTATTTTCGAATGCTTCTTTCTCCGTTCGGCGTGCACTTTAGTAGTTCGGCAGTAAGAAAACAAGTGGCCCAGTCAGCAGAATATGCATCAACCAATAGCAGCATTGGTTACAAGGTGGGTAGACTAGCCAATCAAAATCGGGATACCATTGTACTGTAACAGATCCTTTGCGTGGGGAAAGTGCAACGGCCGAGCGGGGTCTGTGGAAGAGTCTACTCTGGTACAGGCTGGTGGGATTCGGCAACTGATTGGCTAGACGTTTCGCGCGCGCTGATTGGAGAATTTCGAATAGCGCGTGCATTTGATTTGAAAAATAAACTGGTGATGTCTTTCGCATTGCGCGTTTAAAATTCGATGAAAACAACTACAAATTCATCAGAACTTAGCGTTTTTGCCTTTTTAATACTCACTTCGCAACTGGGTACAAGTAGAATAATGTACGGTTGGAATTCATTGGGATCACACTTCAACCGCTAACCGTTCTTCAGCGATGATGAATCCAAGATGGCGGATGTTCTTCAAAATATGCCATGCATATTTTTGGGTCACATGACCAGCCTGTACCAGGGGTACTTTCGACGCCATCTTTGATTAGGCGCGTAAAGACCCCTGGGAACGAGGTTGGGATACTCCCAGTCCGCTCGCTAGTGCTCGCTTCCTGGTCGCAATCAACGACGTCACTCGAGCGTTGTTGTCGCCATTCAACCTAGTGACCAGGGTCTCCTCGGTCAGATCGAAGATGGCGGATGAGTATCCCTGGTCACGAGATTGGTCGCCATTCACACGAAAACGAGTCCTCCGTTTTCAAAAAATGCGTGTTCGTTTACACGGAGACTTAGTTTATTATTAGGTTATTTGTAGTTATTAGACGGCTAAGCATCTAATACGGCTGTGTATTTCGGCCGGGTAGAGCTCAGATCTCTACCCGAAATTCTCTTTCGCAAAACTCGCTAAATAGAAAGCTTTTCCCCTGAAAACACCACGCAACACTCCAATAACTACTAATTTTTATTTCTCGAGTATATTTAGAGCACAGTATCGCTAAAGTTTCATTTCAGGAGTGAAAATCTAACTCCGTATCATTTCTCGGTAATCTTTCAATTCGTAGCCACAGGGAACCCAAAATCAATTTTGAGGTACAAACCTAGAGGATGGTAAACCTGTGACTAGTGATGTTCATCTAGTGTTTCATTGGGTATCAAGATCCATGCATGTGACCAAATGCAGTCCTTCGATGGACTAAAAAGCTAATTAATTATTCATGAGTTTGAGAATATATTATATAAGTTCTCTCAAGAAAGGAACACCAGCAATAGAATACAATATTTCACATTTATAAAATAGTACAATGGCGACGGGAAGCCATTTGAGTGCAAATATGGTCTCATTTGGTACGTCGTTGGCACAATTATATTCATATAACATATTATCTACACTGACACACAGGTGATGGAAAAAGCCAAGAAGTTACACTCCAGCTAGATGCGCACAAAGAGGGACTACTACGGAATAAATTTACCATCACAAATGATGAGTCGAAAGAAGAGATGACAGTAGTTCTACATGCTCGGGTTTTAGGACATAAGAAAGGAACCCCAATGTTAAAAGATGGTATCAAATGTATAGGAGCTGAAAAAGATGAAGAGGAGGAGGAGCACAGCGACTGGCAAGGGTTTGATTGATGGCAATAATCAAGTACAGTTAGTTAATGATGGTATTTGCTGTGTTCATCCACGGTTGACTGATTGTTAAGAATCAGTCTCCAGGAGATAGAAAATTTATTTATGATCAACAACATTACAGCATTTTTATGAAAATGCATGCATTTATCTTCAATGTTTTTAATTGAAATATATATATGTTTACACTGAGCGCTACCACTGAAACCGGGTCCACTTTGACAACGAGAACCAATCACATTGCAGAACGAAAACACAGCATTCCTACTTACGGTCATTTGAGCCAATCAGTGTTGAGTACAAGTTTTAAGAACATGTTCAATTTCCTCTCTACTACTCGTAGAGCTTCTGGCCGCTGCACCAGAGCCAGCATGCATAACCTCGCCGTACCTTACCCTCGCAGTAATTCTGGCAAGCGCACTCTGGCTTATAGCGCTGCTATTCTTTTCAATTCCTTGGATCCTGACTTCAAGCAGCTTGCAACATCTACTACTACGCTCTCTTCTAATACTCTGTCTACCAGGCTGGCTTCTCTTAAGTATAAGCTTCGTAACGTTTTTCTTCCGCACATCTCCTCTGTTAACCATCTAGAGGAGCTCCTCTGCTATAACTGTCGCTCCTTGCTTCACTGCTGCTGCATTTCTGGCGCCGCGTCCAGGGCATAGCCCCTTCCATTGCGCAGTGTTCTAGTAAGTATATTTTGTTTTTGATTTTTATTTCATATTAATTCTCTTTACATTGATTCCAATTACTCATTATATCTTGTAATGTCGTAGCCCGTGCGTTAATTTTTTCCCATACTTCCTTTCCTTTCCATTACGTTTTATTTGTAACATAGAGGGCCGCATGTTAGATAACTATGTAAGGTTAATGTGTCTTCCCTCTGTAAATAAAGAATATTGTATTGTATTGTATTGTATTGTAATACAAGACAATAGCATTTCGACTTGCTCAAGGTTCGATCCAGTAAAAGGCGAATTTGGTCGACAAGTTCTGAAGTCAGTCTTTCGAATAAGGAAATCGTTTAGTTCTCGTTGTCTAAGAGGCGCCGGTTACTGTAGTCGCAATATAACTGTACTATTAAGGTTACCGGATACCTTCAGGGTGCGTTTCCAGTCTAAATTATGTAGCGCCCCGAAGAAACATCGTAGATGAATCATCCATGTATCATTTTAAAGCTTATAAAATTGGCTACAAGAATACATAAAAAGTTTTGAGTTCTTTGAAAATCTCGAATTTTCAGCGATCCCGTTTCTCCGATCTAGTGAGATGGCTTTCAGAAGCTCCGACTCCGAAAATATTTTAAAGTTTTAAAATCTGTTTGCTTTGTCGCATTTCAGAGGAATCGTATTACAAAAGGGTGTCGGGGAATTTCAAAATTCGATTTAGTTCAAAAGTTATCATGCACTCCGTGAAAAGGCGAAAAATAATCAGAGTAGATTTGCGGAAAACACCGTCAAGAGCTCTATTTTTAGAATTTTCCAATTCCCCGACACCCTTTTGCAGCGGAGTTATCAATTGACGTTTTGTGAAAATGTCAAACAAATCGACTAAATTCCTCTTGAGTGGGAGCTTTTTTAAAACTCTATTTTGGTTGAAAATCGAAAGCGTAGAAAATAGCATTTTAGAAAATCTAGCCATCTGTCGTGCGTGAATCTGAAGCCCCGCCTCTCCAACAATTAGCGAGCTGTTGGCCAATCATTTCTCATCACAGTTCAACTATCCGTCAAGATTTCCCGCCAATGTTGATTTCCGATCAAAGCTTCGCGCCGCATCGAGAACATGTTAATATAGTTGGTTGTTCTAGTTTTCTTGTGTGACTTGAAAAATGGGAAAGACAAAAAGACCTGGAGGCACAAAGCCAAGGTGAACACCTAGAGACGCCTTGAATGCCAGCATAGTTAGTAGGGGAGACAGCGATTTGCAGGCGGCTGAAACAGCACGGCAATAGCGAGCTAAGATCGTGGTGTTGGTTTCAAGTGATTCAGAGTCACCAGTCAGACTTTACGTTTCCATCTAAGCTTTCTTGGAAACAAATACTTTCTCGGCTGGCTCCTATCAATTCTTCATGTTCAGATGTGGGCAACTCGGCACTCTGTCTGAAAGTGAAAATACGAACCCTTGTCGGGTTTTACGAGGACTCCTATTTGGCTTTGTAGTCGTATGCATTGTTTGGCCTTGTTTTACTTTTCTTTTTTCTTTGTTTTCCAAGCTAAGGGCATCCTGCTTGCTCTTTTGAAGGCATAAGGCCAACAACCGATGGAATTATGGAATCATGTGTGGAAATATGTTTCTCAATAAACGTAAACATTGGTATATGAAATAAATTTAATATTATATCTTCACACCGTCGTTACGGGCGAGTGAGCACTTGTCATGTGTTTATATTGATCTGCTGTCAATCAAACGGAACCTTTTACTTCCGGTCAAAAACTTCCTTTTGGTATTTCTCCGTCAACATTAATTTTTATTCAACGGAGTTTTTGGTATATGAGACACTACTACTAAAACTACATTTCTGTGTGAAAAAAAATTTGTTCCATCTTTTTCGCTTTGAAGGTATCCGGTAGAGCATCTTCCCAGGACTGTGACGAGTTAGTTTTGAAGTTTGGTGTTTTAGCACTCGACGGCCTACGATTTTTCTTCCATATCCGAGAAAACGTGAAGGTTCGAGAAAAAAAAGGTTTCACAAAGGCAGCACCTTATACTCAGCTATATTATAACTCTGAGTGTTAGTTCGGCAGTTAATCGGCACGTCCATTTTTTTTCCTCGGAATATTAATTAGATGTATAAAATACTCCATTTTATTGGTCCAGTGCCCGGTTGTTCGTAGCAAGGGTTAGCGCTACCCCGGGATGAAATCACTAACTCGAGGTTAAACTGTACAGTCAGATTACAATTACAGATTTAGCGCTATCCAGGGGATATCCGTACTTCGAACAACTGGGCCCTGATGGTAAATATGAAAGAGAGAGTGTTTCTAGCATAGAAAGTATTTAGTCAGCAAAATCATAGTAGAACATATTAAAATGTAACATAATTATATTTAAAGCTGTCCTTTATGTCCGTTTAGTGTCGATGGTATTGAATTGAGTGGAGTGCAGTTTGTATAGGTAATCATACAGTTTCGAGTGCAATGTGGGATTAATTTGAACGAGTGTTTTCTGTCTGCTTTGAGCCATTCATCTTCAATAAATTATTTTCTTTATTAGGTCTGAAATCATACGATTACATATTCAAGAGTATGAGAATTCCACAACACGAAGTTCTATTCCTAATTAATTGTATCCATTTTGAGATATCAACTCAATCCATGTATTTTGAGACGGTTTATGTAGCAAATGAAATGCTACCTGTTATTTTGCTTTGACATTGCTTCTCGAATCGCTTGATTTCATTGGCTGATTTGCGAGGTTTCTGCGTTTTCATTGGTTCAGCAAAATGACGATTACGGACACCAAGCATGCGCTGTAATCGCACTATTTTCAAGCAATCAGATTGCAAGAAACCCCCGTGATTTCAAAATGGATATAATTAAAACAAAAATACTCAGTTGTTATAAGCAACGTAAAGTACAGCTAGAGCATAATGAACGTAAAATATTGATGTTCGTCTATTTTTGTAAGGGCTTAGAACTCAACTGATATACTGTTGCTCACGTGTATTTGGAGTAAACTCGTAATCAGAAATTAAAGGAGCTATGCCAATCGAATTGAGCTTTTCAATTTTTTCGATACAGGATGGCAAAGATTATAGTTATACAGGGGGATGGTTATGAAACCCATGTCTTTGTTCGCTTTTTTCAACCGTGACCGTGCACAAAACAATAGATATTGGAATTCAATAGAACCGTTTGAGTTCCGGGGACGCTAATGAGCCATGACCGTGCACAATCTTGTTTTACCCCTTCCAACAAATTGCAGTGCCTGTTAGCTCCTTTGAAGTTTGCCGGGTTTCCAAACATCTCCCTCTATTAATTATGCAAAGTTAAAGTGAATTATACAGAAGCTTTATTTCTGTTACAGTGAACTGATTTCAAGTTGCTCTAAAAATTTTTTTTATCTAATCTAATATTTGCCATCCCTCTCAAAATGTTCATATTTTCTCCAGTATATCTGTAAAATATTCTAAATAGTATTTTCTGTCTTTCGTCACGTAGTTGACATAGCCCCTCATCGAAGGCCTCGCACTGGTGAGTTTCAGAACGAGTTTACCGGACAAAAACAGGTTTTTATCCTCCTGGGACTCAACATGGCAGTCTCTTGATAAAAGCCATTCACCCTTCTCACGCGGCGGCCATGTTGAGTCCCAGGAGAATAAAAACCTTTGTTTCTGCGGGCTAAACTCGTTCTGAATCTGCTCAGTGCGAGGCTAGCCACGCAAAATCTATTGTTTCTATCCAACATGGCCGCTGTGTGAGAAGGGTGAATTATGTCAGCTGAATACAACTACCAGAATCCTTTGCGATGATTATTTTGTTCTTCTAATTTGGACCATTGTCTTGGTATTCTCAGGAGTTAAAAAATCTGAATAAGAAAAAGGATTCGTAAAGGTTCTGGTAGTTGTATTCAAGCAAAATAAGAGCCGCTAGAGGCTAGGCATAGCCCCAAAACATCGGCCAGGCATCAGAATCTGGTTACTCTAAAGGCGAGCTAAAAGCTGCTTTAAACTCCAGCCACCACGCTAACAATACACTCTAAGCTCCCATAAGCGCACGCCCTCGGGAATCAGAAAAAGTGTCCGGTAACTGGAACTGTTCGATTACGGGAATGTGTAAATACAGGGTTTGACTGCCGGAGAGTTCAAACGGGGTTTTGGAAAGTCGTCCGTAACTGGAATAGCCTGTTCACAGGCCCTGGATACTAAACAGAAAAAAAGTCGGACAAAAGAGAAGAGGAGGACTGGGTAGAGAAGGTGAAGGGAGGGGGAATGGGAGAGTACATTTCCCCCCGTCATTTTCCCAGTATCTAGAGCCTGTGAACAGGCTAGAGCTGTCCGCTTACGAGTGTGCGCACAGAGAGCTTCGACTACTCGCAAAGTGTAACGGTCGACAGTCTTTAAAGTGCATGAGCCCGAGTTTTTACATCAAGCAAATAGATGAATGGTAAAAAATTTCTTGATTTGAGTGTTGCGTCTTGAGTTCTAGAGGTTTCTATTTCTGATATGCTAATTTGTGACGGAGACCCCATTATTCAAAAACATGCGGCAGAGGTAAATACGTTTTCTTCATATCCATGTTATATTTGGGTGTAATATCAGTGATTTACCAAATATTTTGTAAAACCAGAAATAGTTTCATTCAAAAAGGAGAAAGAAATGACTTTCTGTTGCCCTCCTATTACGTCACATCACATAATTACCATAACTCATAGACGCAACATTCAAATCAATACATATTTTACTATCAATGAAAAATAAAAATGGGCTTACAGGCACTGCAGTGTACCCTGTCTGTCCGTACTGTTAGTCAGTTGAGAGAGTTCTTCTCGTTAGTAATATAATTATAACAGTCATCTAAAAGCTGTTGCTGGTAACGTGAATTTCACTTTCTTTAAAGTATCGTCGGTAAAGTCCATAGCACTTTTTATAGCAGAACTGATACAGGAGTCATTCCAGCTGGCTTCATCTAGTACTGATAACCGCCTCTTGCTCGTATTTCTACTGGGAGTTGTTTCGAGTAGCTCAGGGTTCAGCTTCATTTCTGATGCGTCATAGGATCTGTAGAATTCTTCTGGTTGTCTGAAAATAACCAATTGTTAATGTTTTGTCATTCTCTTCAGCACGGTGAACTGACTAGGGATCAATGACCTTTCACGGTGAACTGACTAGGGATCAATGACCTTTCACGGTGAACTGACTAGGGATCAATGACCTTTCTCACGCGGCGGTCAGGTTGGATAGAAACGATAGATTTCCCACGTGTAGCCTCACACTGAGCAGACATGGTCGCGACATGGTCGTAGCGTGATAAAAGAGAATGAGTTAACATTTGTAGATCACATACAACTATTTTGTCCATATTGGGCGCGGATCAATCGCCGAAACTAAGAATGTGTTTTGAAAACCATCGAATCGGGATTGCGCAGGTGATATGCGGTTGCACTTCGCCACCCTCACCTCTGGCCCAGGATGAATTCTCGACCGCAGCGCAATCTCGCCCTTGCTTCGAGTTTTTCTTCGGGTTTTTCTTCGGGTTCTCCGGTTCTCCCAAAAAACCTAAATTCAACCAATTCTCCGATTCTCAATTCTCCGAGTACATTTAAGTTTGAAAACTCCCCATGTATTCGACATAAAATAAGCTTTCGTTAACTTAAAGAAACCCTGGCTTGTGGAACAAATTGCCGTTAAATTGTTGGCAATATGGTCTAAATTGAATTTTTTTTGATACAAGTATAAGCCATTTTGGGCTTCGAATTTTGCGGGCGTCGGCATCTTGGAACTGATGACGTTTCTCGGCGGTCTTTGTCAGAAAACAATAACTCTTGTGTTTAACAAACTCACATGCGCCCCAGCTGAGATCCAGTCCCTTTGTTGGCTGCACCTGTCACTATGTGTGCTGCAAACGTCCTCACAGTGGGATGGTAGTGTCTAGTGGTCAGGTATGACAGCTCCCATGACGTCGTGCTGTCAGTGTTACTCAATTCAGGGTCCTCCACGTCTGGTCTAAACACACCCGTACCCAGGGTCTCGCTGTCCAGGAGGGTCTGACATCTGGGATGGATCTAACAGCCATTAAAGGAGCAGTGTCATGATTCTGATTGGTTGTTATAGACAATGACAATGTCACGCGCCGCTGCAAATTTCCCTTTCGATTGAAATACATAAAATAAATAAAATGCTGCTTTATAAAAATATAACATCAAACCTAACCATATAATACTGAAGTATAGTTTTAAAGCAATTTCGGCTCGATATATCGTGCAAATACGCCGATGCAAGCGGATTACTCACGGACTTCTACTTCTGTCACATCTTTTGATTTCTTGTCCGCCTGACACATTTTCAAAACTTTGGGCATGAATACTAATCGTGACACTGCTCCTTTAACATAACACGTTTGTGGACGGTTTAAAGTAGCTTTCTCAAACTCGCGAATTATTCATGATGGTAGGCCACCAATCACTGGATGTATACCACACCACGTGCATGCAGTTGGATACCCAGTGAAAACATGTATACCAATCAACAGTGTAACTGGTTTATACCACTTTAGTAATCTACATATTCATAACTCAGTTAGATACCCAGTGAAAGCATGTATACCAATCAACAGTGTAACTGGTTTATACCACTTTAGTAATCTACATATTCATAACTCAGTTAGATACCCAGTGAAAACATGTATACCAATCAACAGTGTAACTGGTATATACCACTTTAGTAATCTACATATTCATAACTCAGTTGGATACCCAGTGAAAACCTGTATACCAATCAATAGTGTAACTGGTATATACCACTTTAGTAATCTACATATTCATAACTCAGTTAGATACCCAGTGAAAGCATGTATACCAATCAACAGTGTAACTGGTTTATACCACTTTAGTAATCTACATATTCATAACTCAGTTAGATACCCAGTGAAAGCATGTATACCAATCAACAGTGTAACTGGTTTATACCACTTTAGTAATCTACATATTCATAACTCAGTTAGATACCCAGTGAAAGCATGTATACCAATCAACAGTGTAACTGGTATATACCACTTTAGTAATCTACATATTCATAACTCAGTTAGATACCCAGTGAAAACATGTATACCAATCAACAGTGTAACTGGTATATACCACTTTAGTAATCTACATATTCATAACTCAGTTAGATACCCAGTGAAAACATGTATACCAATCAACAGTGTAACTGGTATATACCACTTTAGTAATCTACATATTCATAACTCAGTTAGATACCCAGTGACAACATGTATACCAATCAACAGTGTAACTGGTATATACCACTTTAGTAATCTACATATTCATAACTCAGTTAGATACCCAGTGAAAACATGTATACCAATCAACAGTGTAACTGGTATATACCACTTTAGTAATCTACATATTCATAACTCAGTTAGATACCCAGTGACAACATGTATACCAATCAACAGTGTAACTGGTTTATACCACTTTAGTAATCTACATATTCATAACTCAGTTAGATACCCAGTGACAACATGTATACCAATCAACAGTGTAACTGGTTTATACCACTTTAGTAATCTACATATTCATAACTCAGTTAGATACCCAGTGAAAGCATGTATACCAATCAACAGTGTAACTGGTATATACCACTTTAGTAATCTACATATTCATAACTCAGTTAGATACCCAGTGACAACATGTATACCAATCAACAGTGTAACTGGTTTATACCACTTTAGTAATCTACATATTCATAACTCAGTTAGATACCCAGTGACAACATGTATACCAATCAACAGTGTAACTGGTTTATACCACTTTAGTAATCTACATATTCATAACTCAGTTAGATACCCAGTGACAACATGTATACCAATCAACAGTGTAACTGGTTTATACCACTTTAGTAATCTACATATTCATAACTCAGTTAGATACCCAGTGAAAGCATGTATACCAATCAACAGTGTAACTGGTATATACCACTTTAGTAATCTACATATTCATAACTCAGTTAGATACCCAGTGAAAGCATGTATACCAATCAACAGTGTAACTGGTATATACCACTTTAGTAATCTACATATTCATAACTCAGTTAGATACCCAGTGAAAACATGTATACCAATCAACAGTGTAACTGGTATATACCACTTTAGTAATCTACATATTCATAACTCAGTTAGATACCCAGTGACAACATGTATACCAATCAACAGTGTAACTGGTATATACCACTTTAGTAATCTACATATTCATAACTCAGTTAGATACCCAGTGAAAGCATGTATACCAATCAACAGTGTAACTGGTTTATACCACTTTAGTAATCTACATATTCATAACTCAGTTAGATACCCAGTGACAACATGTATACCAATCAACAGTGTAACTGGTTTATACCACTTTAGTAATCTACATATTCATAACTCAGTTAGATACCCAGTGAAAGCATGTATACCAATCAACAGTGTAACTGGTTTATACCACTTTAGTAATCTACATATTCATAACTCAGTTAGATACCCAGTGACAACATGTATACCAATCAACAGTGTAACTGGTATTTTTCACTTTAGTAATCATTCAGAACTCTAAATATGACACTTGGAATTAACTATTGGATGACATCCTACTGTAGCTTTACATAATAAGAAGTAAAGGAAAAGATAGAAATAAAATTCAGCGTACAGAGTATGACTCGAACCGCCGACCTCGTGAATGCTCTCTACTTCTAGTCCTCTGACATGCCCACTACACTATAGGAATGCTTGTTGAAATGAACCAGAGCAAATAACAATGACAAGCCTTGTGATTAATAACTGCATGCAGTAAAATACTACACAAACAATACTCCATAATGATCTATGAATACAGGTATTGTTTCAGTTGGAGAAGCAATTTCCAAAACTCGAGCTTCGTTTTTCATCAGGAGCCTCCAAACACCTCGAAACAATAAAAGCACTCGACCGAAGCGGCCTCGTGCTTTCATCGTTCTCGGTGTTTGGAACCCCTGATGAAAGACTAGCTCTCGTTTTGGAAATAGTACTTCTTGGCCAACATGCATTAATCAGTACAGAGAGCCCAGCTTAATATTCTTAGTCCAGCACACGATCCAAAGATCCAACGTGACGATTGCTTTTATAGTACTGAACTAAAACCTATGGGCTTTTATCACGCGACGGTTCAGTACGTTGGCTAGAAATAACAGATTCGTAGCCTCACACTGAGCAGTTTCAGAACGATGTTAGACGGGGAAATGCCGACCTATGATTTGAATGTCTGCGGTTCGAATGTAATTCTTATCTTTTCAGCTTAGCCGACTGCTGCGTACTCAGCTTGTAGTGTTTTGCGCTAGTATTCTAGCACCCAGTAGTACAGCAAGGACCAAATTGACTTTTTTTTTGGGGGGGGGGGGGGGGGGGGGGAGAGTTGCTTAGTTTGTGTTTTTGGAAGTACGTTTTTTCGTTTGTTCTGTTTTTATATGTGTGTGTTTCTCATTATTTGTTACGAGTAAAATACTGAATGGTATCAGCCACTGACTCCAGTCTTTCTCCTCTCACTTTGAAAAAAATCGGTGCGCATTAATTCAGCTGCGTTTTCGATCTAAAACTGCTCCTACGTGGCAATCTTTGTTTCCACAGGAGCCCTTTACCAGGAGCATCCATCTCCCATACTAGGTCTGTGAGTCAACGTATGACCGGATTGAGCTATATTTAGAACAGATCTCACGGGAGTTCACGTGCCCACACTTTGGGAATCCAATCAAACCATAGTCAGGACAATGCAGCGTTAGTAAAATCACCTCAAAGAACAATAGATCATTCTTAATCTCGATAATTACGGCAAGCATATGCACGATCGCAGCAGAGTCAGAAGGCAGTTACCCGGGAAATATGTTCTAAAAATAGCTCAAACCGGTCATACGTTGACTCACGGGTATAGTATATATGGACGCTCCTGGTAATGGGCTCCTGGTTTCCATCACTAAGTGGATTTGCGTAATCATTGATTGGTTCACGCCTAGAATTATTCTCACCTGGAAGAATGTTCTTACGAGGGCCAGAAGTGCCAAGGTACTGTTAGGCATGACGTGTAAGCAAAGGGTTTTATCACGCGACGGTTCAGTACGTTGGCTAGAAATAACAGATTCGTAGCCTCACACTGAGCAGTTTCAGAACGATGTTAGACGGGGAAATGCCGACCTATGACCTTTGAATGCCGACTGCTGCGTACTCAGCTTGTAGTGTTTTGCGCTAGTATTCTAGCACCCAGTAGTACAGCAAGGACCAAATTGACTTTTTTTTTGGGGGGGGGGGGAGAGTTGCTTAGTTTGTGTTTTTGGAAGTACGTTTTTCGTTTGTTCTGTTTTTATATGTGTGTGTTTCTCATTATTTGTTACGAGTAAAATACTGAATGGTATCAGCCACTGACTCCAGTCTTTCTCCTCTCACTTTGAAAAAAATCGGTGCGCATTAATTCAGCTGCGTTTTCGATCTAAAACTGCTCCTCCGTGGCAATCTTTGTTTCCACAGGAGCCCATTACCAGGAGCATCCATCTCCCATACTAGGTCTGTGAGTCAACGTATGACCGGATTGAGCTATATTTAGAACAGATCTCACGGGAGTTCACGTGCCCACACTTTGGGAATCCAATCAAACCATAGTCAGGACAATGCAGCGTTAGTAAAATCACCTCAAAGAAACAATAGATCATTCTTAATCTCGATAATTACGGCAAGCATATGCACGATCGCAGCAGAGTCAGAAGGCAGTTACCCGGGAAATATGTTCTAAAAATAGCTCAAACCGGTCATACGTTGACTCACGGGTATAGTATATATGGACGCTCCTGGTAATGGGCTCCTGGTTTCCATCACTAAGTGGATTTGCGTAATCATTGATTGGTTCACGCCTAGAATTATTCTCACCTGGAAGAATGTTCTTACGAGGGCCAGAAGTGCCAAGGTACTGTTAGGCATGACGTGTAAGCAAAGGGTTGAGAGACGCTTGACGAACGCGCACACTCTTTGGAGGGGAACCTACACAAAATGGAAAACAGCATTGAACTGAGCCTGCGAGCGGCTGCGAGTTAAACAATAACAATGGTACAGTCGAACTTCGTTAATACGGATACCGAAGGGACGGAGCCAAGTGTCCATATTATAGAGGTATCCGTTTTATGTTTTATGTATGGGATTATAGATCTTAGTACAGTCGAACCTCGTTAATACGGACACCAAAGGGACGGAGCCAAGTGTCCATATTATAGGTGTCCGTATTATGTATGGGATTATAGATCTTAGTACAGCCGAACCTCGTTAATACGGATACCGAAGGGACGGAGCCAAGTGTCCATATTATAGAGGTGTCCGTATTATGTTTTATGTATGGGATTATAGATCTTAGTACAGTCGAACCTCGTTAATACGGACACCGAAGGGACGGAGCCAAGTGTCCATATTATAGAGGTATCCGTATTATGTTTTATATATGGGGATTATAGATCTTAGTACAGTCGAACCTCGTTAATACGGACACCGAAGGGATGGAGCCAAGTGTCCATATTATAGAGGTATCCGTATTATGTTTTATATATGGAGATTATAGATCTTAGTACAGCCGAACCTCGTTAATACGGACACCGAAGGGACAGAGCCAAGTGTCCTTATTATAGGTGTCCTTATTATAGGTGTCCGTATAATAGAGGTGTCCGTATTATGTATGGGATTTTGCCGGGACCGAGTTAACTGTTCGTAATAAGGAGGTGTCCTTATTATAGAGGTGTCTGTAAGGGGAGGTTCGACTGTATTTGCAACATCGAAGTAGCGGACAAACCTGCAGAACTCCGAATTGATTGCTCGGTGAAATCTTGTACACATAGCTTTCATGTTACTGACAGTTTGAGGGAAAGAACGCAGTGCTTAAGAACTGGCAGGTTGTTGCAATTTAAGTCAGGCGATATATAAGCTCATTTGAGGGCAGCAAACAGTCTCTATTAACT
>JAOWCC010000344.1:0-34218 GCA_030867875.1 Actinernus sp. WN-2022
GACATTTCGCGGCTGGCCCTATTGTCAAAAACAATAGACCTTTTGTTGTGTAACAATAGGGACAACCGTGTGACGTCATCAGATCCAAGATGGTGGCGCCCACGCCCAAAATGGCTCATACTTGTATCCAATTTTTAAACAAATATGTGGAAATATATTTTCCAATTTGTTCAACAGATTTTTAATTCGGACCACATTGCCAACAATTTAACAGCAACTAATTATTGGATTACATTTTCACACATGGCCACAGCTCATAATGTGAATCAATTTAAAAAGGGCCTTGAAATCTGATATTAAAAATTCCATAGTTTTTTCTTGCTTTTGGAAGATAATAAGACTGTTTTGCGGCAAGCCTTGTATTGTAGTTATGAATTTTATTAACCTTAATAAAGAAAGAATGAAAAACAGAAGGTAAGAGATGATTGTGAAATTTGTACATAAATATTGAAATGTGCAGGGTGACAAGATCAATTTTTTTTATAATTTTTAAAGACTTAAACAATGAGCTTGAATGCTCATCAAATCTAGAAAACGTAATGATACGCATTGCCTTTTTTTGTAAAATAAAGAGCAGTTGAAGGGTAGTTTCATATGTATTCCCCCAAGTAATTATCCCATAGATCAAAAATGGATATATCAAAGCATAATAAAGATTTAGAAGAATATCTATACTAATATAATAGCGAAGTTTGGAAAAAATGGCAACACTTCTTTTGATCTTTTTAGCAATGCATTCTACTTGTTGTTGTTTTCAACTAAGATTTGAATCGATTAAGATACCAAGGTACTTAATACAAAAGTCTTGCTTTAGATGCTTATCACTTATAGTTAACTTAAAATTTGAGACCTTAAATTTTTTTTGTGGGGGATGAAAGATAACAAAATTGGATTTTTCTATGTTAAGTGAGAGCTTGTTAGCACTGATAGCCAGATATGAACATTGTTTAGTTCAGCATTTATGCTTGTTTCAAGTATTGAGAGATTCTTGTGTTCACTGAAAAGATTTGCATCATCTGCAAATAGATGAAAATCAAATAGATCTGAAGAATGATGAAAGTCATTTACATATAATAAAAAAGGTAATGGACCAAGAACAGATCCCTGTGGAATTCCACAAGATACAGTACTCTGATCTGATGTTACATACATTATTTACAGTAACAACTTGTTGTCGATTACTAAGATATGAAACAAACCAATCTTTGGCAATACCTCGGATACCATAGTACTCTAATTTCTTAATCAAGATTTTATGATTAACCGTGTCGAAGGCTTTACTGAAATCTAAGAATATTCCACAGGAATAGTTGCAGTCATCTATTGCTTTTTGAATTTTATCAATTATACAAAGAACTGCATGATCTGTAGAATGTTTTGCACGAAATCCAAATTGCTTATCAAAAAAAGTGTTTTTTTTCCCAAGGAATTTAAGTAATCTATCATACATTATTTTTTCTAAAAGCTTATTTAAAAGACTGAAAGAAGGGAAATTGGGCGGTAGTTGCACAAGCAAGTTTGAGATCCTTTTTTTATAAACAGGAATTATGTTTGCTAGCTTAAAATCACTTGGGACAATACCAGCCATAAAGAGATATTCCAGTGGCTTTGATCGATAACAGTTTTTTAGAATTTTAAGTATGGATATTGGTATACTAAAGGGGCCTGTGGCTTTACCAGATTTTAAACTAGCAATTTCATTACTATAGTGGTAGGAAAGACAAAAAAGATGTTACACGTTGGTGTAGTTAGATACTCTAGTGGTGTTTTGTGTACATTAGGTATTGTACTTGCTAATTCTTTACCTACGTTAGCAAAATATGTATTAAAAGCATTTGCAACGAGCTTAGGGTCAGTTATTTCACAATTATTATCTACAATCATTATAGATATCTGGCTAGCCTGGGGCTTGAAATGAATAATTTGTTTAATTCCTTTCCATATTCGTTTACTATCATTAATGTTATCAAAGAAATATTTATTGTAATATTGTCTTTTACTTGCCTTTAAGAGATGTTTTAATTTATTTCTATAAAATTTAAATTGTGTATGATTTAAGTAAGTAGATTTTGTCTTAATAAATTTTCTATATAGTTAATTTTTAATCTGAATGCGAAGGGATGTTTCGCGCCAATGATCTAATGTTGATTGAAAAGTAATAATAAATGCTACCATATTCGATGACTAATATATGTCCAGTGCGATAAAATGAAAAAAACAAACACGATTTACGTACGCTGAAAGTGGAAAGAACGTACGTGCGCACAGATATCGAACGTACGTGCAGAGATATGTACGTGATTCATAGTACGTGCGTCATCGTCGCACGTACGTCATTGTACGTGCGTCGCTTCTCTTACCTCGCCCTATAAATAAGGAGTGTCTCGACTAACCAGTCAAACAGTGTGAAGGGCCATGGACGAGAATACTACCAGTCGAACGGGACCAATGGACCAATTTCTTGGTGAAACTTCCAGTATGCAGCGAGAAAGGTCAGTGATTGCAGTCAATAATTTAGTCTTACGTACTGTTAATTCAAATGAATCAAATTGTTGCATTCTGGGTAATTAGCACTCGCTTAGGAAGGATCCGATAGACAATTTTTTATGGATACAAATTGCGCAAAATTATCCATTTAGCTCGTGTTTTTAGACTCGTTCTTCCATTAAGACCCTCGCGTAAGCCTTCTTCCTTTATTTATCTTGTATCACAGAAGATGTGTAGCTAAATTTACGTTACTAGAACAATAGCGCTGCGCGTGAGGTCTAAAAATAGTGTCTGAAACGAGACCCCCCGCAAGGGTCAGACAAACATGGCGCGAAATACAGTGTTTGTATGGGAATCCGATGCCAAATAATTTCCGTAAAATCGAGTGTCTGAAATATTCACTGTCAGCAAACTGAAGATACCAGGTAAAAGATTAACTAATCAAAATTTGAGGGATGTAGCTGTGCTGGGAAGCGTGCAATCGTGTTTTCAGTTTTCTATACTGATTTGTAACTTTGACTCGTTGTTTTAAACAGCCGAAATGTATGGGAAACTGAAAACACGATTGCACGCTTCCCAGCACAGCTACATCCCTCAAATTTTGATTAGTTAATCTTTTACCTGGTATCTAAAGTTTGCAGGCAGTGAATAGTTCAGAAATTCGATTTTACGAAAATTATTTGGCATCGGATTCCCATACAAACACTGTATTTCGCGCCATCTTTGCACCTCGCTTGATAAGATTGCCGTTTGTCGCTTTGTTTCAATCCTCTGTATTTTAGCCAACGTTTAAGCTGTTCGACAGTACAATCATCAGGTTCTCTTTCGGAATATAATGCAGGAAAGCCGTCATTTTTGGTAGAATAGTCAGACGACGAACTGAAGTGCTGGTCAATTCTTGTAAGTTCTAACGCGAAAAGTGGTTTGTTTGTCTGAGTCATGCGGGGGGGTCTTAATTTTCGTGACGTCACTCACGCGCAGCGCTATTGAAACGATACTACATCCGGGACCTGAGTGGCGTATTTTCCATATCTTCACTAGTGAATATATCGAGGACGTCTTGTTCCACTTTTTGCCTATTTTTTATTGTGTCTATATAACAAAAATACATATTCACTGTTTGAGTAGCCAATCAGAGCGCGCGAAAAGTGATATTCACTGGTGCGGTATATACTAAAACGATATATTATGTAAGTAAAATATAAGTGGGTGGAAAAGCGTCAGAAAAATGAGATGCTGTCAGTGTCAATAACATACTGAAATCTGAGCTGGAATGATTATGACGACTTAATTGCAAAGAATATAGGGGAATATTTTGAAATGTTTAGCTCAAATGAAAAGTAGGCAAGTAATTACTTTTAAATTTCATGCACTTGTCGAAATTCAATATATACAAATCTTGCCAGGACGGGGTATACCATAAGAGGCAAGTGTGGAATGTTTGGCGAAGTGCGCGCGCATTCATGGCGTTTAAACTATAGGTAACATCATCATGGTGGCCATGTTTCTTGCGTCTAGTTTGTAGTTCGTCCCAGTCTCGGGTGCATTAAGGCGTGGGTCTCGAAATGGCAAATCAAGAGGGGGTATCAGTCTATCTCTTTCTCATTAAGAATATTTTTATTCAAACTTTGACAAACATGATGTTGTTACGATAATATTTTCAATTGTCCTCGTTGGATTGGTAAACTATGAACTCTATCTGATCGACGTGCATAAAAATCCCCGGCATATGAAAACACTTTACCATAATGCAAGAGGCCATTAAATAAATCATTTTCATTACGGTTCGAAGGTCACATTCCATGTTTCCATTGTAACTGTCATGCGAAATTGTTAAGGTAGTGATAAAAACATCATATTTGTCAAAATTGTATGTAAAAATGTTACGAAGAGAGAGAGAGAGACTACGCCCTCTTGATTTGGGGTGGCCACCTTCAGACGCAGGGACTGAGACCGTACGTCATAAGATGACTTATTGGCGGTTATATAACCCTGGCAGCTCTATTTTGCAGTTTCTGTACCTTGTTTAATAAAGAGTTGTTCCGATGTTATCCCACACAGGACAACAATACAATATTTGAAGTTCATTGTTCTAATTTTTGTAATAAAAGCGCCCACTGAGGAAACTGTATAATAGAATAAAATCAGCATAAATCGTATTTTTTTTTTTATATCGTCATGTAGCAGCAGCCCGCCAAGCGAGGGAATCGGAGAAGGGACATCAGAAGTGCCATCACAAGTGCCAAGGTAATCCTCCCCATTTGAGCAAGAGGCCGAAAGTCTGAAAGAAACACAGACCATTTGAAACGCGACATGGCGACAGAACAACACAATTCGACAACAAGCTAGCGAATGCTAAATGCGTTTCTTTCTTTCTTGTCTTTTTTTTTTTTTTTTTGGACTATCGCAGCTCAGACGGCGAGGAACTGGGAGAAGAACGGATCCACACATCGCGATCTTCTCGTTTGGCTGGTGGTTGGCAGTTTATAGATCGCGAGGCACAAGTAGACGGGTGAGTACTTGTATGAATCGAGATCACGATTGTCAATTAAAGGAGCGGTGTCGCGGTTAGAGAGACTCCCCTCCCCTTCCCATCATGCACCCCTCTTCTAGGTGTAGATCTCATATTGCACAACCTTTTCAATCAAGCTTCAAAGGAAGAGAACTTATAACCGTTGGAATCCAATTAACTTCCAACGATGGAACAACGTTACGATGCACGCGCAAAACCACGACACGGCGCCTTTAATTACCGAATTGAGCTTTTTCAAACAGCAGCAACAACAACAATAATAATAATAATGATAATGACAATAATAGCAATAATAGTTGATAATGACGTCGAAGCTCGTGTGATTGTATACCGTGCAGCAACGACTCGCAAACCGTAAGGTGAAAACTACAACTGCAGCTTATCTGCACTGTGGCGCAGTGTTATATGCGTGCGTGCCTGGACTTAACATTTTTCTCAACCCTGTTTCGTTGGTTACATGGTTTTCCACTCGTTCGTTGCATGGGTTGTGCCGTGTTTTTTTGTTTTTTGTTTTGTTTTCACCACAATGTACAATAGGCAATGCACGAGACAACGTACGTAATCATGAAATAGCATAATCAATCGTGCAACATGTACTGTTCCCCAGAAGTGGTCGCCGCGGTACCGATGAAGACGAGGGAGAAGGCGAAGGAGAACTCTCGCAGCTAATAGACGACTCGCGGGTCGAGAATACGATGTCGCCTTCTGCCTACCGCAGCTTCGACCACGCCGCTGAACGAAGACAGGAGCTCGCGATGCAACCATACTTCCCCGAAGCTTTTGCTACGTCGCCGGAAGAACCTCTTTGCTTCGACTTCAATCTGGCTGTATTAGACTCTTTGAAGATTCCCCTGCCCCTTAGGGCACCAGAACGCCTACGCCGCGATGGGTCCGACGAGGACAGCACTAGCAGCGACGACGAAAGCGGCGACAAAACCTTCGAGAGTCGCAAAGAGGCAATAAAGTATTGCAGGGCGAAGCTTAGAAGGTGGACGCCTCTGCAGGAGAGCGGCGAAAGTCAGGCCGGACCGGAGAAAAAGCCAAAGCGTCGACGTCATCCTGGCATAAACAAGCAGGCCATGTTTCACTTGGAAGGGAGAGAGCTATCGCAACTCTTGCAGAGTGGACGGAGCGAGTTCGACGAGAATTTAAAACTTGTCAGGGAAGACCGGTATGTTAGTACACAGATGTCCGTTTTGCCGTGATTTTGCCGTGCGCCTGCCCTCGCGTATAGATGCGCGGGTAACTTTGGACGTTCTCTGCGCATCTATGCGAGAACTGGCCCACGGCAAAACGAAGCGTATTTGTTTAAAACGGCAACGCGTCCTTTGCGGCTAGCACATCACGTGGCTGTACTGGAGAGCAATACAAATCTTAATTTATGCATTTCATCCATTTTGCATAGTTTCGCCTTAATTAATAACTCGTTAAAGAAACATTGTTAGTCACCTTGTTTTCCCAGCTGAAATTGGTAAACAAAGGCTTCCTTCCACTGGTTATCCTGTTAAACTCGCGTTTTTGATTTACTGATTTCGTGGTCTAAGCCACGTTTCATTCAACGCCAAACCATTACCCGAACTTTGATCCCTGAACCAGGCATTAACATGCATGCTTGAGTTGCCGAATGCAGGAACTAACTAACTGACTTTGCCGTTCTTTTCTTCAATACACAGGTACGGGAATGTAATGTTCCTAAATGCGCCAAGCTGGAGTTGCGCGAGTGTTCAGTTTACTCACGGCTTTCCACGGCGGCTCATAAAAGCGGACCACGGCGGGTATTTACCAGGCAATGTGATTGTGTCCGCCAAAGCAAGTAATATGTGCCTGCGAAGACTGGCGGTCGAAGATGTAGCTTGCCTGATCAGTAAAAGCTCCATCGCTGGTGCCGGATTTACCGTGGCTAGACTGTTAAACTGTCGGTACGCCGCAGTGCGCTACCACGGTAGCGAGTACTCGCCTGACTACCTCCTTCAAGCTATGCTCGAGGTAGGATTGTCATTCAGCACTTTCGAACGGGTAGGGGCGGATGTTCTGACTGGCATGTCTAAGCACCTGGTCTCACGGCAACAAGACGTCTGGTGCGATGCCCCTGACGAGAGCAGCTCCTCCACGGAAGAGAGCGACAGTGAAGAAGTAGAATCGCTAACCCGGATGGATTTTCTCCCGGCACAGCACAAGGACACCCAATTGAGTGACGACACCGCTCACGAAGCGCTGACGAAAATCCTGTGCAACACCACGCAAGCGACGCAGACGGAACTTCCCGTCGACGAGTCTAGACCGGAACGACACGACACGCAACGACGACGACACGCAACGACGCGATCCAACAAGCGCAGAGCAGCTGGTGCGACCAATTCGTCGTCAAGCGGAAACAAGCAGAGGAAAGGTTCGTCGCAGCAGCGTGGCGATGGCCCAACGGAACCAGAGAGTGAGGGCACTTCAAGCCAACTCGTAGCTCCAGGCTGCTACGACCTGCCAGCAGTTGGTGTGCCCGCTGGCTTGGTCAGCGATGCCTTACCAGACAGCGCCTCGCTGAAGAGCTTGTGTGACTACACGGCCAGGAACCGCCCGTTTACCATGCAGGTAAGAGTCATGCACTATTCTACGTCTGCATGCACGCTCTCCTATATATACGTTCTATCGACGCAATAAGCGTACAGTCTGTTCGACTTGGGTTTCGGGCCTGCTGAGTTTGTTTGTATTCCGCCCTTGCTCCGAGGGTTTTTCTCCCTAAACCTAAATGCGATCTGTGGTTTAACCAGGTCCTGCCTTTGACCAGCCCCTATGGTTGTTTCGGGTCCCCGTTAAGTAATAGTCCAGCTAAGAACTAGGCAGTCCAACGGCAAGGAATGTAGAAAGGTGCTAATTTTCTATTCTTCTTTCTCGTAATTTCATTGGTTGATACTCATAAATTCAATAGAAACCCATCGAAATAACGCATTTTCCTTCGATAATTTTGGAGGTTTGAATTTAGTTTTGATCAAATGGTTTCATTTCGAAGAATATCGTATGTGGGGAAAGTTCTCGAATTTGCGATTGAAAAATCTTTTGTTTTCTCCATTTCTGATTGGCTGGACGGCAGTTGCTTTGAGTTTTCTCAGCATAACCAATAGTTTATTTTCTGGGTGTAATTTCTATTGTGGACATCTCATACAGCACTTAAGGCATATTCAAGCAAAATCGTATGTGGGATATGCTCATTGCCGCAAGCCTATTGTTCTTTGCCTAGTTCTTATGCGGACCATTACTTAAAATTCAGAGTTTTCTTTCGCTCACTCCTTTTTGTTCTTCTTTTTTTTTTTCCCTTTCTTTTTCATCTTTGGTTTGGACAGGAAATTCGAAGCTCTTGCCGCCCTCCCGATCCGAACAACGTAGACTTCACCAGCGCACGAGAGGTGCACAGATTGGCCGAAAACCTCACAGCAGCGTACCAAACGAGTGGCGCGCAGGCCGTACTGCAGCGACTGTGGAACGTGTGCAAGGAAGACTGCGACTGTGCTGCGGACAGCTGCTCTTTGAAATCGGGTGGCTCGCTGCGCGACGCTGTGAACTGCGAAGGATCAGGTTGTCGCGTCTGTGTCTTCTTCACGCAGCATGCCAAGCTGACAGAGGACAGCGTGGGATTTGCCACCGACAAAAATAAGCGTCTTGCTGTACTGTTGGACCTCTCGACGGCTGTGGCGAACCTTTTCCCGCGCCACAACTTGGAGCACGGAGCACAGCAAAAGAAGAGACGCCTGAAGGAGGAACTGTCGTCTGTGCTGTGTTGCCAGGAAAACAGACTTGGATGCATTCGAGCCTTGGGAAAGCTCGCAGAATTCGTGCCACGAATCAGATGTGTGCAGCTGAAAAGCGGCTGGTCGCAGTTTTGGCCGCAACTTCGCAAGATCGCCAAAGCGGTCAACAAACAGCCCAGCACCGAATGCAAGTTGGTGGTATTGGCCGCTTTGAGATTGCGTATCCCTGCCGCCGAGTGGGGCTTCTTTTTGTCAACGGGGACACAGGAGGAAGCCAGCATAGTCCGGAAGACTTTCCTGTCTGACCCACCGTCGCCAGAAGAGACGATTGCCTCCAGTTCAGCAGTTGTTGTAGTGCCGCAGCACGCGAGGTGAACAGTTCCACGTTTCCGTGTTCGGTCGGAATGTCCACCTATATACGAACACTAGTTTTGGTTACTCTTATATTAAGTCACGTGAGTGTATTTGTTTCATTATTTCAAACAGAGACTTTCAAAGTACTTTTGCCAAATACAGTTGAACAAAGGGAGGTCTCTCGATTGATGACGGAAATTATTGAGTAAGAGGTCCTTTAAAGGCCTCCTGCAATTCGGACTGGACGGCATTTCAAAGTCCGCGCAGTTAGTTCCAGTCCTGGAACTAATTGCGCGGACTTTGAAATCAACGCGTCATCTCCCTTAGATTGACTAATATCATCAATTGTCAAAATCGCTAGAATTGATTATAATCATCATTCTAAGACAAATCCTAACCCGAACTACAAACCGAACCCTAACCATCGGACGAGTTCACGGGTAAACGACGGGTTCTCACTCACCTAGAGCTAGGGTTCGCAGGTAAACAAGAAAGGAAGGTAAACGAGAGAAGAATTTGTTTTGAGCGCTCCTACTCGGGCTCGAACTCGTAACCGTTTGCGTGTAGTGCTTGGTAGTACAGACGCCATGACCACTACACTAAGCGCGTCTACCGCCGTTCGGAATTTGACAATTGTCTATCTTTATATATACTTGACTGGCTTTTAACCTCGAGGTTAAATTGAGGATTATAATAAATTTTAGCGATTTTGACAATTGATGATATTAGTCAATCTAAGGGAGATAACGTGTTGTTGAAATGCCGTCCAGTCCGAATTGGAGGCATTTAAACATTACTTTAAAGAACGCCTTGCATGTCGTCGTCTCAATTAAGCCTCGGTCAGGCGTATCTAGCAAATGAAGAAAAACAAAACTGCCCTAGCAAACTGTACAGTGTAGGTAACTACATAGCTGGCAAATTGTTATTGCATGATCTACCTTAGTGTATGCGTTGTGCATTGCATGTGCATTGTGAAAGTAAAGAACTTTTAACGTACCACAAGTGTTGCTTGTTTCCATCACTGGCTATCGTATATAGTAATGACAGTCACACTTCGGTGCAGCGCAACCTTGAGTTCGTGAGCTGTCGAAAGAGTAAGACATTAAGACATTACTTTGATACTGCTTTTAAACTTCTCATGCAAGCATGTTACTCAAAGGCATGGTCGACTATTAGGAATTGTGATGAATTAACACTCTCAATTCGCCGGCCATCTTTGTCGGTTTTAAATGAAATACTGACTCTAGAAATCTTTAATGAGGCGTTGATCGTGACGTGTCACCAAAGACACGAGAATGGGCCGGTCACATTGCATTTTTTTTAAGTGCTGCTTATCTGATTACACTTCTGGTTGTTTCTAAAACTCCGTTTGGAATTGGTCGACATTTTGCCATTGGAGGTGAGAAAGTTGCGATAAATTGCTTCCAAGAACAACGGGGTCGCCTGATTCTCTATTTTCGAACTATCTATACTATTTAGAAGCGATACGCAAGGAATTGTTACTTTAAAAATGCAATGTATCCGGCCCATTTCGAGATGCAATTTCCTATACTCAGGCCTGATTCTCAAACGGCTTTGTAATGCTTAGTGATTGGACAAGCATAATCTCCATAATGCCACGGTGCCTACAACTCAAGTCTATGCAGACAACATTCACTGAAATCGTTAAAATAATACAGCTGCCTCGACCCCCGGGCTAACCACGGAGATATGTGGGGGAATCACGCAGGAGGATTGAATGCAAACATTGCCCCTGGGGTCGGGGAAATGCTTGACTTTGTTCTAGGGTTGGAAAACTGGGGTGGGGGGATTTGTTCCTTAAAGATACTATGAAGGTCAGTGAAGTGTTAATTAATAAAGTTCCATTCTCTGTTGAAAATAGAGTGTTCAATGCTATTGAAATAACGTTAGTAACGAGATTCCATGCAGTAGTCAATTCATGCAGGTCCAGCGATCTCATTTCGTGCAAAATGACGGGGGATTGTATAGGTCGTGGAAGACCTAACCAGGGGACTTTGAAAGGGACGATTCCCCTACCCCTGGGGGAAATCGTCAAGATTTGTTCTGTCCCCCTGGTCAGCCCGGGGGTCGACCCCTCGGGGAAGCCGCTGATAGGTGCATTAGTTTAAAACATTCTTCTTGGGGTTATAGTATTAAGGAGTCAAACACACGGATCGACTCCTAAACTCGAAACAAGCTAATTATTTCACATTTCATGGATCACCATCAAATATTTTCTCGCGCGCGTGATTGGTTGAATGTGTCACGTGACCTACAAGCGCGCCTCAAAGAAAATATTTCAAGGATGATAACAACAATAACCTACATTGCGGCCTTGATATTTGTCCTTGGACTGAGATTATCTCATCCTAGAAGCTCTCGGGAACTGTTCTCTTTTCGGATCAGATAATGTCCGCGGACGAAATATCAGGGCATATTTCCACGCCACAAATAGGTCATTGTATTTATATCTTTAAGTTATGCAGATATTTATACACATTTTAGACATACCTGATTTGCACTACATCAGTTCATCACCAACAAAAATAATAGACAACGGACATATCCAACGAACAGATCTAAAGAGCAACAAATATGGAATAGGTCAGTTTAAATGCCCGAAATTCTCGCCTTCTCGGTCGGCCATTTTGACCGCCACTTAACTTATGACCAACTCAACACTTACTGGCTTGCACTTACAAATAAGAAACATGTACCAGCGCGAACCTAGAGTCCTATAGAACTACGGGCACAGTTTTTTAGCTCCTCAAATCACCCTCTTCCCACGCAAAAAGAAGAAATAACATTCTCGACCCAGATCTACTCCGACACAGGTAGCCCGCACAAACGTAAACAAACCTAGTCTTCCCGCCTACCATCATGCATCAGTCAGGGCACGTGCTAAAGCCAAAATCTTCATCGCACTTCGCGTGATCGGTCGAGGAAATGGACGAGAGCAGGTCTTTCGCCTCTCCACAGCCGAAGATAGTGAATTACGAATCGTCGGAGGGGGAACAGTCCGTAAGAGATACATCTCCAGTACAGGGCAGTTTTGCCAACGACAGCACAAGCGAAAGTGAACACGATGTGTATGTGTCATCAGCGGAACCTCACCTCGAAATTGTGCCCGAATATTCCTCCGACTTCTCCTCTTCCCTAAGCCCTTCATATTCTGCTAGTTCGGACAGCAGTAGCACTTCCTCTGACCCTAGTGTGGTGGAATTGGAACGTAATCTAAGTGACGTGGAACAAATTTTGGATAATGAAACTACTCCTCAGCTCAACCAAGTCCAGCAAAGCCTATCACTTCCTCTCAGCTCTCAAGAAGATCAACAAAGCCAAAGACCTTGCAAGAAGCAACGTACGAATAGTACTGCATACGCGCTAACCGTTGCTCAGATGCCATCAAAAGTCTCAAAAATCCTCTCAGATGCCGCGAACTTTTTCACAAAGACTCTAAATTTAGAACGTCTTGGCCCACCTATATCCGAGGCCACCTTCTCCAAAGTTAAAGAGAGAATATGTTGTAAGTATAGCTTGATTTGTTTGGTATCACAGGGTTACCTAGTAACGCTTACTGTTATAATCCCCCATGTAACTTTGACATGGTCTCAAAAAGTGTAAGCAATATGTAAGGTTTGCCAATTGCCCACTACCTGGACGGCAGTATATCAAATAATTAAGCACTGTATACAGGCAGAGGTCTCTAATTCCCTTTCTCTCAAAGAGATCTCTGCTAGTAGGGAATGGTGAAGGGAAACTGCTGGATATGTAAATTGTTTATTCACAAAACAAAACTCTTTCCTATATTGTTACATGTAATACCATGAGCCCAAGTCGATCTACCAACCTTTGGAATGAATCACGTACAGCTAATTTTAATATTATTTTTCTTTCATTCCTTCTATATTGTCAGGCTACTTAGGATATCTGCACTCGGAACGAAACATGCCCTTGGTCAGTCTTGGCGACTCCGTCTTCCAAAATTCAAGCTGCATAGAAGGGTATCTGATTTATTTAACTGTGAGTATGTAACCTAGCTAGCATTCACCATGCCTCTTTGATGCTAAATCCCCTAGCCCCCCCCCCCCCCCCCCCCCCCACTACCATTGGGTTATCAACATGCAAGCAGAACACTTACTGTGGGACTACTTGTAATTATTGGGGTCACTTAGACAACAAGAATCCATTGCATTTGTAGAACAAAAACAAAGAATTTGAACTTTTGGTCACCGGTCACAGTGAACGAAGAGCCATTTATTCATTTAGAGCCATTCATTTGTTTACTCAGGCTTCTCACCACTTGTCATTTTCACTCAAACACACAGGACAGCAGGAAACTGAACCCAAGTACTGTTTCTAACCATGTGGGTGGTATTCTCTACATGCTCAAATATCTTAATCGCAGCTCGGCACCTTTGTACAGTGACGTTCCTCTCATCAATCAGCTGAGAAAAACGGCCACGCATTTACAGAAGCAAGGAGATTTGGAGCGTCCCACAACTACCCATGAACTAAAGGCAGTGAACCGCTGGTTAGATTGGTACGTACTTACATTATCAATACGTACTGCCTGCTAGTCAGTAAGTTATATAATCATGGCTGCAATAATAATAAAATTGTGCACAGTTTGCTGGCTGCAGTAAGTGGTGTTAAGTGCAGAGAGAAAACAATATGACTGGTATTGAATGAAGTAACTATTAGCTTAAGGACTGCATGCATGCATGGTTACGAAAAAAGAGAGCTCACATCAGACAAAACATGGCTTTGCTCTGTGAAATAGATATCCCACGTGTTATTGTCCACACAGCATGATCACATGCATAATTTGTATGTTGAATGCCCAATACATTTATTTGCATGCTTCTGTCAGAATAAAATTGCATATTGTATAATAATTCTAATAATTGCACATTTGTATACTAATTTGAGTTTATATTATTTTGCAACTGAATTGACAAAAAGTTTCTAATGAAATGAAATTTCTCTATAGGGAACAGATTGTGGGGTGTATGACGATGCAACGGCAGAAATTTGAGATGGCTAAGGGACTAAGCAAGGCGAGAGAGAGTGCATGGATCTTGTGTTATTGGCAATGTACTGTGAATTACCACCGGCTAGAGCTCTGGAGATCAGAACGCTTCGCATCTGCAGAGAAAGTCCACAACAGCAATTCAATGCTAGGGATTTTACTGGGAAGAATGTCCTACTGCTCAATAGCAGTGGAAGTTTAACTCTACACTTTCAAGATTACAAGACAAAAAAATATTTTGGACATGACCAGGTCACCGTGGAGGTAAGCAATATTGTCTGCTGTCTACATAAAGGGCCAAATTTTCAAATTAACTTTATTAAGTTTACACGTTTTTATTACAAATTTCGATTCCGTATCAAGTGATCGTGCAGTTGAATGGTAGAATGTTTTTTTTTTATTTGAGTGTGGCATCTGCATGTATGAGTCATAGAGGTCTCCAAAATGCCAATGAATTTCACGTCAACCCCAGAATAATTTATTATACAAAAACAATAACATGGTACATTGTAGACGAGATACATGCATGACCTTTCATAATGATCTATGATGTCATTGTAGATTACTGCAAATGTTCAATTAAAATCAAATAACAGTTTCATTCACAAGGAGAAATAAATTACAGTAATTTTCTGGGTTGCAGACCTCACATTCAGTGGCATTTTGAAGATACAACCTCATGGATGCATACAATACTCAAATCAAGAAACATTTCACCTGCAGTCAATATGTGACAGGGTGACTAACAGCTAGCAGAAGTGAAAAAAGCTTTGAATGATTAGTCGTTTCTACATTGCAGGAAGGAAGCGAGCTGACCAGGATAATACGAGAATATCTAAAGACGTACAGAGCACAGCTATGCCATACGACAGATGACCAAAATTGTGTTTTTTTGGTGAGTAGAACCCAAGTCAGATTGTTTACAAATCATGTCAGTTAATTATTACCCTGGATTTGACTCATTTCAAATTATCAATGAATTATATTGGGCTATATGTGCATGTGTTTCACCATTTCCAAACAGTTGCAACTGGCCTAATATCTAACAGCAATAATCACTGGCTTACTGAAGTCTGTTAATTGTCTTAATAGAACTGATCAAGATTGTACATCATGTGTATTAATTTAGGCTAAGGGTGAATACTCCATTTCACTCATTTTGGTTAGATGTCATACACCCTAGTGCAGGTTGAAGAAAAACGAGTGTTTGTTGTTGACTGTCATGGACAAAATCTAGCCCTAACCATGTAGTTGATTCAATATCATGCACCCCTTGGACAAGTTGTTATTTCCTGTAAAAATTAACCCCTTTGGAATGAATTTGACAAAATATTCACTCTTGAGGGTTAATTTATTTCCACATTAACCCAAAGCTTCACCACTAAAGGTGAATGTTCAATCACATTCACGCCTTGCATGTTATTGTATTTCTCCCTTCTAGGCATCTAGTGGAGCTCCATTCTCTGGCCCGGCATTCACAAAGCACTTGAAACGAGTCTTTTTCAAGCTTACTGGTGTGGAAATATCGGTCAATGGGCTAAGGTCATCGTTTGTTACGTATGCATACTCTCAACGGTGAGTTTTATTCTTCTAAAAACTTTAGCTGAAATTATTGCAGCAATAGACATACTAGGCGAGAAGACCAATAAATATTTCAACAGATCCAGCTTGCACATTTGTTGTCCCAATTCAGGTCACCTGACTTTTCCCTTTTGTAATATTTTCTTGTTTTTCTCTATCCCAAAGAAGAAATTAATGTACCAACTTCTCTTACTGGAAAACAAAGTGCTAAATGTCACATGATCTCGATTGGGACAACAAATTATGTGTACAAGCTGGATCGTTCTATTTTTGTCTCTGATTTTGAACTCAGTTTATTCAAAGCATACCTTAATTCATTCAAAGCAACAGTCTTTGAACCTAGTAATGCATATACACCTATTTCAAACAAGGTTGATCAGAACGAAGAACTTAAAACTACAAATATTGAACAATAAGGCTCTATGGTTCAATGATTCAAAGACAATAGAGCTGTTGTTCAATGCTTGTAGTTAGTTCTTCGTTCTGATCAACCTTTTTTGAAACAGGTGTATTCTAAACACATTAACTAGGAGGTCCTGAAAATTATGTCACTGTACTGTAACATAGGTACATGCATCATACACATCATGTGCTGTTGGGATAATTCTGGAGTATTTGGTCCTCAGAGGTTATACCCCTGGCCCACTTTTTCAGACTAGCACAGGGGTTAATTCCTGTTCCCCCCCCCCCCCCCCCACCACCACCAAAAAAAAAAACCCAAAACAAAACAACAACAAAATGAAAACAAACCATGCATTGCATAATATATCACTTCTTTCTTTGGTCATTAAACATTGTGGACTTGATCCCTCCTGTTATAAAGGGCACAGTCCAAGATATGTGTTTTATTATTGGAAAATATTTATGACTATCAAGTTAATCTTCATATTGGAAAAGTAAAAAGTAATTAAACACTGCATATAGGTTAAATGAATTATTATTGCTTTACAGAAATTGCTCTGACTCGCTGAAGACCAGTTTAGCTTTGGCACTTCGTCACTCAAGAGAACAGGCCCAGAAAACTTATGACAAAAGGACAAGTGCAGAGAAAAAAGACGAGGCTGTTGCATTTGCACGTCAGTGTTCAGAAACCATTTCTCAATCCGAGGTCAATCGAGAAGAGCCCCCCCCAAGACCCTCGAAAGAACGAGAGTTCCAGCCTGGTCAATTCGTTGCTCTTGTTGAAGAACGGAGCACATTGAAAGAACCGAAGTTGTTGGTCGGTAGAGTTCAACACTATGTCAGTGACATAGACGTGTCTTTGCTTTGGTACAAACAGACAAATTCAAACAGGTACAGCCTTGAATTTGATGGATCACCATGGATTGAGTCGACTCATAGCTTGCATGCTGTCAAAATGACTCAAGCAAAAAACAATTCAGGCCAATATTTGCTGTCAACATCTGCCAGGACAATTCACAAGGCTGTCAAGGGAATGTAGTACATGTATATCAAAACAGTAGTGTACGTGTGGCTTCCTTGCTGTGTTTTTTCTTCCAATTTCAGCAGCAGAAAGCAGACATTAGTGTCCAGTATTTTGATGCAGCTCAGTTGTCCATTAATTGTCATTGTGCTGGTTAAAGTATGTAGTGATTACATGGATAGAGACCTTGATTTATGCAATTAATGGTGGCACAAACTCTGATTTCGAACATGCCTTTAATTTACACCTCTCAGCTCTCAAGAAGATCAGCAAAGACCTTGCGAGAAGCAATGTACGAATAGTACTGCATACGCGCTAACCGTTGATCAGATGCCATCAAAAGTCTCAAAAATGCTCTCAGATGCTGTGAACTTTTTCACAAAGACTCTAAATTTAGAATGTCTTGGCAAGAGCAGTAACATTAGTTGTTTATACTGTGTGCAGACCTTAATTATGCAATATTCGGGAGTATTGCACTTTTTATTTAAACTAGCTGGTCAGCAAAATTGAGCACTGGTCGGCACATAAGAAAATCAGCCTTGTCGGATAAATCATCATGTTCTGCTAGTTCGGACAGCAGTAGCACTTCCTCTGATCCTAGTGTGGTGGAATTGGAACATAATCTAAGCGACGTGGAACAAATTTTGGATAATGAAACTACTCCTCAGCTCAACCAAGTCCAAAGCCTATCACTTCCTCTCAGCTCTCAAGAAGATCAACAAAACCAAAGACCTTGCAAGAAGCAACGTACGAATAGTACTGCATACGCGCTAATTAACCGTTGATCAGATGCCATCAAAAGTCTCAAAAATGCTCTCAGATGCTGTGAACTTTTTCACAAAGACTCTAAATTTAGAATGTCTTGGCAAGAGCAGTAACATTAGTTGTTTATACTGTGTGCAGACCTTAATTATGCAATATTCGGGAGTATTGCACTTTTTATTTAAACTAGCTGGTCAGCAAAATTGAGCACTGGTCGGCACATAAGAAAATCAGCCTTGTCGGATAAATCATCATGTAAAAAATATGTGAAATGTGAGTGTCGTAGCTTTCAATTGAAGGGCTGTGTGCAAAATGGGCGTAAGTGGCAATTCTCCTTCAATTTTTTTTTTTTAAAGGCAAAATTTAGAACGTGATCAGGAGTCACTTACGCCCTTGTTGCACATAACCCTTCGATTGCTACAAAGTAATTAGACTGCATTCTTTTGAAGTTTTATAATTTCTGTTTATATTGACTGTTTTACAAAGCAGAAATGAACAAAACAAGACAAAAGGCTGCCAAGTCAGATCGACCGATTGATTTTGCTTTCATGCATGATTCGAACCCAGTACCCACTCCAGGGTATTGCATTAATGATCCCATGATAATTATTTGTTCCATTACATTTATTTAGCATTTAAGATGTTAGGGAAAATATACAAACATGCCATGGTTGGCTTGAGCCAGGATAGTTAAGGCCCTGGATGTGACCTTTTTGAAAGATTAACTGGTCACATCATTGTGTTATCTTTCTGCCAATCGGTACTAACTTGTATACATGTATGCATGTGATGTTATCTAGCTTGCCAGATTTTTTGTATTCCCTGCCCCCAAGTTAGTAATTAAACCATTGTCCTGATCTGGAAACAGGATTGAGAGAGAGAGAGAATCTCATGGACATGTCAGGGGTAGGGTCAGGGATTATTGCAAACTAATTTATGCCCCATTCACACCAACTAAAACTGTTTGTTTACCTAAACCCTATCAGCTTGAATGTGCTTTAAGTAACATGGGGTAAACATTACATCGAACAGCTTGTTTAGCCAGGGTCTATCAGATCAGGTTGCAACTAGTTTAGCGTCAAGCAAGTACAATGTGGAAACATATATTATTTTAAACTTGTTTCTAAATTAAACAGATTTTAAATGATGATTTAAAGCTTTGGTGTGAATGGAGCATTATAAGTCATTGTAAAATTTAATGTGTGCACAAATGATATCAATTGAAATAAACTTCAATGATTGTCTTAAACAAAAACGTTGTTGTACTTACTCTCGCACAGTTTTGGCCAGTGGAAGCTGTCCAACAATGAAATGAATTGCAATGCATATTTTTTTGCTCTTGTGACCCCACATAGTACAAGCTTATTTTAATGGGTGGTATTAGCAAACTTCAAAATGCTGTTTTCGAAAAAAATCCAATCTATTGAAGGTTGAAAAATTACATTTTCAAACAGGTTCTTATAATCTTGCAGTTATTTATGACGTGGGAAAACAAGGGACAGAAAATGTGAGCCTTCATGAGAATGCAATTAGCTTTTTTAAAGAAAACCATGGCCTAGCTAGCGGGGTCAACTCAATGTAACCAGGTTTTAAAATCGGATCAAAATTGTTTGGTAGAGCCCAAGAAGTGTCTGTCAACCATACAGTGTGTCACCCATGTGGGAGTTGAACCCACTCATCTCTGGTAACATGTTACCCGAGATTACCCCTTTGGGTGGTTACGTTGCTGATGGTTGCCTCCTTGTGATGGGGCTGGAGTTTGTATTCAAATCCTTTCTTTGCCAAAAGCAATAGATTTGGCCACACTAGCTATGAGCCATTTCGTAAACATGGAGTGTGCAAATTGACACAAATTCAATTCCAATTTAAAACAAAAAATGCCACATTTAAATTATTATGTTTACCAAGTTTTAGGGTATTTGAGCAGATATAAGTACTGATCATGAATAAGAAGTGTTTCAATTTTTTGGGAGTACTGAACTCTTGCTGTTCAGTTCTTATTTACTCCAACTGTCCATCTCAAACTCTTTAAAGGGAACCCCAACTGTTGAAACAAGTTGCTGTTAAATTGTTGGCAATGTGGTCTAAATTAAAAATATGTTGGAAAATGCATTTGTTTTAAAACAAAATCAATACAAGTATGGCTCTGATGACATTTCGCGGCTGGCCCTATTGTCAAAAACAATAGACCTTTTGTTGTGTAACAATAGGGACAACCGTGTGACGTCATCAGATCCAAGATGGTGGCGCCCACGCCCAAAATGGCTCATACTTGTATCCAATTTTTAAACAAATATGTGGAAATATATTTTCCAATTTGTTCAACAGATTTTTAATTCGGACCACATTGCCAACAATTTAACAGCAACTAATTATTGGATTACATTTTCACACATGGCCACAGCTCATAATGTGAATCAATTTAAAAAGGGCCTTGAAATCTGATATTAAAAATTCCATAGTTTTTTCTTGCTTTTGGAAGATAATAAGACTGTTTTGCGGCAAGCCTTGTATTGTAGTTATGAATTTTATTAACCTTAATAAAGAAAGAATGAAAAACAGAAGGTAAGAGATGATTGTGAAATTTGTACATAAATATTGAAATGTGCAGGGTGACAAGATCAATTTTTTTTATAATTTTTAAAGACTTAAACAATGAGCTTGAATGCTCATCAAATCTAGAAAACGTAATGATACGCATTGCCTTTTTTTGTAAAATAAAGAGCAGTTGAAGGGTAGTTTCATATGTATTCCCCCAAGTAATTATCCCATAGATCAAAAATGGATATATCAAAGCATAATAAAGATTTAGAAGAATATCTATACTAATATAATAGCGAAGTTTGGAAAAAATGGCAACACTTCTTTTGATCTTTTTAGCAATGCATTCTACTTGTTGTTGTTTTCAACTAAGATTTGAATCGATTAAGATACCAAGGTACTTAATACAAAAGTCTTGCTTTAGATGCTTATCACTTATAGTTAACTTAAAATTTGAGACCTTAAATTTTTTTTGTGGGGGATGAAAGATAACAAAATTGGATTTTTCTATGTTAAGTGAGAGCTTGTTAGCACTGATAGCCAGATATGAACATTGTTTAGTTCAGCATTTATGCTTGTTTCAAGTATTGAGAGATTCTTGTGTTCACTGAAAAGATTTGCATCATCTGCAAATAGATGAAAATCAAATAGATCTGAAGAATGATGAAAGTCATTTACATATAATAAAAAAGGTAATGGACCAAGAACAGATCCCTGTGGAATTCCACAAGATACAGTACTCTGATCTGATGTTACATACATTATTTACAGTAACAACTTGTTGTCGATTACTAAGATATGAAACAAACCAATCTTTGGCAATACCTCGGATACCATAGTACTCTAATTTCTTAATCAAGATTTTATGATTAACCGTGTCGAAGGCTTTACTGAAATCTAAGAATATTCCACAGGAATAGTTGCAGTCATCTATTGCTTTTTGAATTTTATCAATTATACAAAGAACTGCATGATCTGTAGAATGTTTTGCACGAAATCCAAATTGCTTATCAAAAAAAGTGTTTTTTTTCCCAAGGAATTTAAGTAATCTATCATACATTATTTTTTCTAAAAGCTTATTTAAAAGACTGAAAGAAGGGAAATTGGGCGGTAGTTGCACAAGCAAGTTTGAGATCCTTTTTTTATAAACAGGAATTATGTTTGCTAGCTTAAAATCACTTGGGACAATACCAGCCATAAAGAGATATTCCAGTGGCTTTGATCGATAACAGTTTTTTAGAATTTTAAGTATGGATATTGGTATACTAAAGGGGCCTGTGGCTTTACCAGATTTTAAACTAGCAATTTCATTACTATAGTGGTAGGAAAGACAAAAAAGATGTTACACGTTGGTGTAGTTAGATACTCTAGTGGTGTTTTGTGTACATTAGGTATTGTACTTGCTAATTCTTTACCTACGTTAGCAAAATATGTATTAAAAGCATTTGCAACGAGCTTAGGGTCAGTTATTTCACAATTATTATCTACAATCATTATAGATATCTGGCTAGCCTGGGGCTTGAAATGAATAATTTGTTTAATTCCTTTCCATATTCGTTTACTATCATTAATGTTATCAAAGAAATATTTATTGTAATATTGTCTTTTACTTGCCTTTAAGAGATGTTTTAATTTATTTCTATAAAATTTAAATTGTGTATGATTTAAGTAAGTAGATTTTGTCTTAATAAATTTTCTATATAGTTAATTTTTAATCTGAATGCGAAGGGATGTTTCGCGCCAATGATCTAATGTTGATTGAAAAGTAATAATAAATGCTACCATATTCGATGACTAATATATGTCCAGTGCGATAAAATGAAAAAAACAAACACGATTTACGTACGCTGAAAGTGGAAAGAACGTACGTGCGCACAGATATCGAACGTACGTGCAGAGATATGTACGTGATTCATAGTACGTGCGTCATCGTCGCACGTACGTCATTGTACGTGCGTCGCTTCTCTTACCTCGCCCTATAAATAAGGAGTGTCTCGACTAACCAGTCAAACAGTGTGAAGGGCCATGGACGAGAATACTACCAGTCGAACGGGACCAATGGACCAATTTCTTGGTGAAACTTCCAGTATGCAGCGAGAAAGGTCAGTGATTGCAGTCAATAATTTAGTCTTACGTACTGTTAATTCAAATGAATCAAATTGTTGCATTCTGGGTAATTAGCACTCGCTTAGGAAGGATCCGATAGACAATTTTTTATGGATACAAATTGCGCAAAATTATCCATTTAGCTCGTGTTTTTAGACTCGTTCTTCCATTAAGACCCTCGCGTAAGCCTTCTTCCTTTATTTATCTTGTATCACAGAAGATGTGTAGCTAAATTTACGTTACTAGAACAATAGCGCTGCGCGTGAGGTCTAAAAATAGTGTCTGAAACGAGACCCCCCGCAAGGGTCAGACAAACATGGCGCGAAATACAGTGTTTGTATGGGAATCCGATGCCAAATAATTTCCGTAAAATCGAGTGTCTGAAATATTCACTGTCAGCAAACTGAAGATACCAGGTAAAAGATTAACTAATCAAAATTTGAGGGATGTAGCTGTGCTGGGAAGCGTGCAATCGTGTTTTCAGTTTTCTATACTGATTTGTAACTTTGACTCGTTGTTTTAAACAGCCGAAATGTATGGGAAACTGAAAACACGATTGCACGCTTCCCAGCACAGCTACATCCCTCAAATTTTGATTAGTTAATCTTTTACCTGGTATCTAAAGTTTGCAGGCAGTGAATAGTTCAGAAATTCGATTTTACGAAAATTATTTGGCATCGGATTCCCATACAAACACTGTATTTCGCGCCATCTTTGCACCTCGCTTGATAAGATTGCCGTTTGTCGCTTTGTTTCAATCCTCTGTATTTTAGCCAACGTTTAAGCTGTTCGACAGTACAATCATCAGGTTCTCTTTCGGAATATAATGCAGGAAAGCCGTCATTTTTGGTAGAATAGTCAGACGACGAACTGAAGTGCTGGTCAATTCTTGTAAGTTCTAACGCGAAAAGTGGTTTGTTTGTCTGAGTCATGCGGGGGGGTCTTAATTTTCGTGACGTCACTCACGCGCAGCGCTATTGAAACGATACTACATCCGGGACCTGAGTGGCGTATTTTCCATATCTTCACTAGTGAATATATCGAGGACGTCTTGTTCCACTTTTTGCCTATTTTTTATTGTGTCTATATAACAAAAATACATATTCACTGTTTGAGTAGCCAATCAGAGCGCGCGAAAAGTGATATTCACTGGTGCGGTATATACTAAAACGATATATTATGTAAGTAAAATATAAGTGGGTGGAAAAGCGTCAGAAAAATGAGATGCTGTCAGTGTCAATAACATACTGAAATCTGAGCTGGAATGATTATGACGACTTAATTGCAAAGAATATAGGGGAATATTTTGAAATGTTTAGCTCAAATGAAAAGTAGGCAAGTAATTACTTTTAAATTTCATGCACTTGTCGAAATTCAATATATACAAATCTTGCCAGGACGGGGTATACCATAAGAGGCAAGTGTGGAATGTTTGGCGAAGTGCGCGCGCATTCATGGCGTTTAAACTATAGGTAACATCATCATGGTGGCCATGTTTCTTGCGTCTAGTTTGTAGTTCGTCCCAGTCTCGGGTGCATTAAGGCGTGGGTCTCGAAATGGCAAATCAAGAGGGGGTATCAGTCTATCTCTTTCTCATTAAGAATATTTTTATTCAAACTTTGACAAACATGATGTTGTTACGATAATATTTTCAATTGTCCTCGTTGGATTGGTAAACTATGAACTCTATCTGATCGACGTGCATAAAAATCCCCGGCATATGAAAACACTTTACCATAATGCAAGAGGCCATTAAATAAATCATTTTCATTACGGTTCGAAGGTCACATTCCATGTTTCCATTGTAACTGTCATGCGAAATTGTTAAGGTAGTGATAAAAACATCATATTTGTCAAAATTGTATGTAAAAATGTTACGAAGAGAGAGAGAGAGACTACGCCCTCTTGATTTGGGGTGGCCACCTTCAGACGCAGGGACTGAGACCGTACGTCATAAGATGACTTATTGGCGGTTATATAACCCTGGCAGCTCTATTTTGCAGTTTCTGTACCTTGTTTAATAAAGAGTTGTTCCGATGTTATCCCACACAGGACAACAATACAATATTTGAAGTTCATTGTTCTAATTTTTGTAATAAAAGCGCCCACTGAGGAAACTGTATAATAGAATAAAATCAGCATAAATCGTATTTTTTTTTTTATATCGTCATGTAGCAGCAGCCCGCCAAGCGAGGGAATCGGAGAAGGGACATCAGAAGTGCCATCACAAGTGCCAAGGTAATCCTCCCCATTTGAGCAAGAGGCCGAAAGTCTGAAAGAAACACAGACCATTTGAAACGCGACATGGCGACAGAACAACACAATTCGACAACAAGCTAGCGAATGCTAAATGCGTTTCTTTCTTTCTTGTCTTTTTTTTTTTTTTTTTGGACTATCGCAGCTCAGACGGCGAGGAACTGGGAGAAGAACGGATCCACACATCGCGATCTTCTCGTTTGGCTGGTGGTTGGCAGTTTATAGATCGCGAGGCACAAGTAGACGGGTGAGTACTTGTATGAATCGAGATCACGATTGTCAATTAAAGGAGCGGTGTCGCGGTTAGAGAGACTCCCCTCCCCTTCCCATCATGCACCCCTCTTCTAGGTGTAGATCTCATATTGCACAACCTTTTCAATCAAGCTTCAAAGGAAGAGAACTTATAACCGTTGGAATCCAATTAACTTCCAACGATGGAACAACGTTACGATGCACGCGCAAAACCACGACACGGCGCCTTTAATTACCGAATTGAGCTTTTTCAAACAGCAGCAACAACAACAATAATAATAATAATGATAATGACAATAATAGCAATAATAGTTGATAATGACGTCGAAGCTCGTGTGATTGTATACCGTGCAGCAACGACTCGCAAACCGTAAGGTGAAAACTACAACTGCAGCTTATCTGCACTGTGGCGCAGTGTTATATGCGTGCGTGCCTGGACTTAACATTTTTCTCAACCCTGTTTCGTTGGTTACATGGTTTTCCACTCGTTCGTTGCATGGGTTGTGCCGTGTTTTTTTGTTTTTTGTTTTGTTTTCACCACAATGTACAATAGGCAATGCACGAGACAACGTACGTAATCATGAAATAGCATAATCAATCGTGCAACATGTACTGTTCCCCAGAAGTGGTCGCCGCGGTACCGATGAAGACGAGGGAGAAGGCGAAGGAGAACTCTCGCAGCTAATAGACGACTCGCGGGTCGAGAATACGATGTCGCCTTCTGCCTACCGCAGCTTCGACCACGCCGCTGAACGAAGACAGGAGCTCGCGATGCAACCATACTTCCCCGAAGCTTTTGCTACGTCGCCGGAAGAACCTCTTTGCTTCGACTTCAATCTGGCTGTATTAGACTCTTTGAAGATTCCCCTGCCCCTTAGGGCACCAGAACGCCTACGCCGCGATGGGTCCGACGAGGACAGCACTAGCAGCGACGACGAAAGCGGCGACAAAACCTTCGAGAGTCGCAAAGAGGCAATAAAGTATTGCAGGGCGAAGCTTAGAAGGTGGACGCCTCTGCAGGAGAGCGGCGAAAGTCAGGCCGGACCGGAGAAAAAGCCAAAGCGTCGACGTCATCCTGGCATAAACAAGCAGGCCATGTTTCACTTGGAAGGGAGAGAGCTATCGCAACTCTTGCAGAGTGGACGGAGCGAGTTCGACGAGAATTTAAAACTTGTCAGGGAAGACCGGTATGTTAGTACACAGATGTCCGTTTTGCCGTGATTTTGCCGTGCGCCTGCCCTCGCGTATAGATGCGCGGGTAACTTTGGACGTTCTCTGCGCATCTATGCGAGAACTGGCCCACGGCAAAACGAAGCGTATTTGTTTAAAACGGCAACGCGTCCTTTGCGGCTAGCACATCACGTGGCTGTACTGGAGAGCAATACAAATCTTAATTTATGCATTTCATCCATTTTGCATAGTTTCGCCTTAATTAATAACTCGTTAAAGAAACATTGTTAGTCACCTTGTTTTCCCAGCTGAAATTGGTAAACAAAGGCTTCCTTCCACTGGTTATCCTGTTAAACTCGCGTTTTTGATTTACTGATTTCGTGGTCTAAGCCACGTTTCATTCAACGCCAAACCATTACCCGAACTTTGATCCCTGAACCAGGCATTAACATGCATGCTTGAGTTGCCGAATGCAGGAACTAACTAACTGACTTTGCCGTTCTTTTCTTCAATACACAGGTACGGGAATGTAATGTTCCTAAATGCGCCAAGCTGGAGTTGCGCGAGTGTTCAGTTTACTCACGGCTTTCCACGGCGGCTCATAAAAGCGGACCACGGCGGGTATTTACCAGGCAATGTGATTGTGTCCGCCAAAGCAAGTAATATGTGCCTGCGAAGACTGGCGGTCGAAGATGTAGCTTGCCTGATCAGTAAAAGCTCCATCGCTGGTGCCGGATTTACCGTGGCTAGACTGTTAAACTGTCGGTACGCCGCAGTGCGCTACCACGGTAGCGAGTACTCGCCTGACTACCTCCTTCAAGCTATGCTCGAGGTAGGATTGTCATTCAGCACTTTCGAACGGGTAGGGGCGGATGTTCTGACTGGCATGTCTAAGCACCTGGTCTCACGGCAACAAGACGTCTGGTGCGATGCCCCTGACGAGAGCAGCTCCTCCACGGAAGAGAGCGACAGTGAAGAAGTAGAATCGCTAACCCGGATGGATTTTCTCCCGGCACAGCACAAGGACACCCAATTGAGTGACGACACCGCTCACGAAGCGCTGACGAAAATCCTGTGCAACACCACGCAAGCGACGCAGACGGAACTTCCCGTCGACGAGTCTAGACCGGAACGACACGACACGCAACGACGACGACACGCAACGACGCGATCCAACAAGCGCAGAGCAGCTGGTGCGACCAATTCGTCGTCAAGCGGAAACAAGCAGAGGAAAGGTTCGTCGCAGCAGCGTGGCGATGGCCCAACGGAACCAGAGAGTGAGGGCACTTCAAGCCAACTCGTAGCTCCAGGCTGCTACGACCTGCCAGCAGTTGGTGTGCCCGCTGGCTTGGTCAGCGATGCCTTACCAGACAGCGCCTCGCTGAAGAGCTTGTGTGACTACACGGCCAGGAACCGCCCGTTTACCATGCAGGTAAGAGTCATGCACTATTCTACGTCTGCATGCACGCTCTCCTATATATACGTTCTATCGACGCAATAAGCGTACAGTCTGTTCGACTTGGGTTTCGGGCCTGCTGAGTTTGTTTGTATTCCGCCCTTGCTCCGAGGGTTTTTCTCCCTAAACCTAAATGCGATCTGTGGTTTAACCAGGTCCTGCCTTTGACCAGCCCCTATGGTTGTTTCGGGTCCCCGTTAAGTAATAGTCCAGCTAAGAACTAGGCAGTCCAACGGCAAGGAATGTAGAAAGGTGCTAATTTTCTATTCTTCTTTCTCGTAATTTCATTGGTTGATACTCATAAATTCAATAGAAACCCATCGAAATAACGCATTTTCCTTCGATAATTTTGGAGGTTTGAATTTAGTTTTGATCAAATGGTTTCATTTCGAAGAATATCGTATGTGGGGAAAGTTCTCGAATTTGCGATTGAAAAATCTTTTGTTTTCTCCATTTCTGATTGGCTGGACGGCAGTTGCTTTGAGTTTTCTCAGCATAACCAATAGTTTATTTTCTGGGTGTAATTTCTATTGTGGACATCTCATACAGCACTTAAGGCATATTCAAGCAAAATCGTATGTGGGATATGCTCATTGCCGCAAGCCTATTGTTCTTTGCCTAGTTCTTATGCGGACCATTACTTAAAATTCAGAGTTTTCTTTCGCTCACTCCTTTTTGTTCTTCTTTTTTTTTTTCCCTTTCTTTTTCATCTTTGGTTTGGACAGGAAATTCGAAGCTCTTGCCGCCCTCCCGATCCGAACAACGTAGACTTCACCAGCGCACGAGAGGTGCACAGATTGGCCGAAAACCTCACAGCAGCGTACCAAACGAGTGGCGCGCAGGCCGTACTGCAGCGACTGTGGAACGTGTGCAAGGAAGACTGCGACTGTGCTGCGGACAGCTGCTCTTTGAAATCGGGTGGCTCGCTGCGCGACGCTGTGAACTGCGAAGGATCAGGTTGTCGCGTCTGTGTCTTCTTCACGCAGCATGCCAAGCTGACAGAGGACAGCGTGGGATTTGCCACCGACAAAAATAAGCGTCTTGCTGTACTGTTGGACCTCTCGACGGCTGTGGCGAACCTTTTCCCGCGCCACAACTTGGAGCACGGAGCACAGCAAAAGAAGAGACGCCTGAAGGAGGAACTGTCGTCTGTGCTGTGTTGCCAGGAAAACAGACTTGGATGCATTCGAGCCTTGGGAAAGCTCGCAGAATTCGTGCCACGAATCAGATGTGTGCAGCTGAAAAGCGGCTGGTCGCAGTTTTGGCCGCAACTTCGCAAGATCGCCAAAGCGGTCAACAAACAGCCCAGCACCGAATGCAAGTTGGTGGTATTGGCCGCTTTGAGATTGCGTATCCCTGCCGCCGAGTGGGGCTTCTTTTTGTCAACGGGGACACAGGAGGAAGCCAGCATAGTCCGGAAGACTTTCCTGTCTGACCCACCGTCGCCAGAAGAGACGATTGCCTCCAGTTCAGCAGTTGTTGTAGTGCCGCAGCACGCGAGGTGAACAGTTCCACGTTTCCGTGTTCGGTCGGAATGTCCACCTATATACGAACACTAGTTTTGGTTACTCTTATATTAAGTCACGTGAGTGTATTTGTTTCATTATTTCAAACAGAGACTTTCAAAGTACTTTTGCCAAATACAGTTGAACAAAGGGAGGTCTCTCGATTGATGACGGAAATTATTGAGTAAGAGGTCCTTTAAAGGCCTCCTGCAATTCGGACTGGACGGCATTTCAAAGTCCGCGCAGTTAGTTCCAGTCCTGGAACTAATTGCGCGGACTTTGAAATCAACGCGTCATCTCCCTTAGATTGACTAATATCATCAATTGTCAAAATCGCTAGAATTGATTATAATCATCATTCTAAGACAAATCCTAACCCGAACTACAAACCGAACCCTAACCATCGGACGAGTTCACGGGTAAACGACGGGTTCTCACTCACCTAGAGCTAGGGTTCGCAGGTAAACAAGAAAGGAAGGTAAACGAGAGAAGAATTTGTTTTGAGCGCTCCTACTCGGGCTCGAACTCGTAACCGTTTGCGTGTAGTGCTTGGTAGTACAGACGCCATGACCACTACACTAAGCGCGTCTACCGCCGTTCGGAATTTGACAATTGTCTATCTTTATATATACTTGACTGGCTTTTAACCTCGAGGTTAAATTGAGGATTATAATAAATTTTAGCGATTTTGACAATTGATGATATTAGTCAATCTAAGGGAGATAACGTGTTGTTGAAATGCCGTCCAGTCCGAATTGGAGGCATTTAAACATTACTTTAAAGAACGCCTTGCATGTCGTCGTCTCAATTAAGCCTCGGTCAGGCGTATCTAGCAAATGAAGAAAAACAAAACTGCCCTAGCAAACTGTACAGTGTAGGTAACTACATAGCTGGCAAATTGTTATTGCATGATCTACCTTAGTGTATGCGTTGTGCATTGCATGTGCATTGTGAAAGTAAAGAACTTTTAACGTACCACAAGTGTTGCTTGTTTCCATCACTGGCTATCGTATATAGTAATGACAGTCACACTTCGGTGCAGCGCAACCTTGAGTTCGTGAGCTGTCGAAAGAGTAAGACATTAAGACATTACTTTGATACTGCTTTTAAACTTCTCATGCAAGCATGTTACTCAAAGGCATGGTCGACTATTAGGAATTGTGATGAATTAACACTCTCAATTCGCCGGCCATCTTTGTCGGTTTTAAATGAAATACTGACTCTAGAAATCTTTAATGAGGCGTTGATCGTGACGTGTCACCAAAGACACGAGAATGGGCCGGTCACATTGCATTTTTTTTAAGTGCTGCTTATCTGATTACACTTCTGGTTGTTTCTAAAACTCCGTTTGGAATTGGTCGACATTTTGCCATTGGAGGTGAGAAAGTTGCGATAAATTGCTTCCAAGAACAACGGGGTCGCCTGATTCTCTATTTTCGAACTATCTATACTATTTAGAAGCGATACGCAAGGAATTGTTACTTTAAAAATGCAATGTATCCGGCCCATTTCGAGATGCAATTTCCTATACTCAGGCCTGATTCTCAAACGGCTTTGTAATGCTTAGTGATTGGACAAGCATAATCTCCATAATGCCACGGTGCCTACAACTCAAGTCTATGCAGACAACATTCACTGAAATCGTTAAAATAATACAGCTGCCTCGACCCCCGGGCTAACCACGGAGATATGTGGGGGAATCACGCAGGAGGATTGAATGCAAACATTGCCCCTGGGGTCGGGGAAATGCTTGACTTTGTTCTAGGGTTGGAAAACTGGGGTGGGGGGATTTGTTCCTTAAAGATACTATGAAGGTCAGTGAAGTGTTAATTAATAAAGTTCCATTCTCTGTTGAAAATAGAGTGTTCAATGCTATTGAAATAACGTTAGTAACGAGATTCCATGCAGTAGTCAATTCATGCAGGTCCAGCGATCTCATTTCGTGCAAAATGACGGGGGATTGTATAGGTCGTGGAAGACCTAACCAGGGGACTTTGAAAGGGACGATTCCCCTACCCCTGGGGGAAATCGTCAAGATTTGTTCTGTCCCCCTGGTCAGCCCGGGGGTCGACCCCTCGGGGAAGCCGCTGATAGGTGCATTAGTTTAAAACATTCTTCTTGGGGTTATAGTATTAAGGAGTCAAACACACGGATCGACTCCTAAACTCGAAACAAGCTAATTATTTCACATTTCATGGATCACCATCAAATATTTTCTCGCGCGCGTGATTGGTTGAATGTGTCACGTGACCTACAAGCGCGCCTCAAAGAAAATATTTCAAGGATGATAACAACAATAACCTACATTGCGGCCTTGATATTTGTCCTTGGACTGAGATTATCTCATCCTAGAAGCTCTCGGGAACTGTTCTCTTTTCGGATCAGATAATGTCCGCGGACGAAATATCAGGGCATATTTCCACGCCACAAATAGGTCATTGTATTTATATCTTTAAGTTATGCAGATATTTATACACATTTTAGACATACCTGATTTGCACTACATCAGTTCATCACCAACAAAAATAATAGACAACGGACATATCCAACGAACAGATCTAAAGAGCAACAAATATGGAATAGGTCAGTTTAAATGCCCGAAATTCTCGCCTTCTCGGTCGGCCATTTTGACCGCCACTTAACTTATGACCAACTCAACACTTACTGGCTTGCACTTACAAATAAGAAACATGTACCAGCGCGAACCTAGAGTCCTATAGAACTACGGGCACAGTTTTTTAGCTCCTCAAATCACCCTCTTCCCACGCAAAAAGAAGAAATAACATTCTCGACCCAGATCTACTCCGACACAGGTAGCCCGCACAAACGTAAACAAACCTAGTCTTCCCGCCTACCATCATGCATCAGTCAGGGCACGTGCTAAAGCCAAAATCTTCATCGCACTTCGCGTGATCGGTCGAGGAAATGGACGAGAGCAGGTCTTTCGCCTCTCCACAGCCGAAGATAGTGAATTACGAATCGTCGGAGGGGGAACAGTCCGTAAGAGATACATCTCCAGTACAGGGCAGTTTTGCCAACGACAGCACAAGCGAAAGTGAACACGATGTGTATGTGTCATCAGCGGAACCTCACCTCGAAATTGTGCCCGAATATTCCTCCGACTTCTCCTCTTCCCTAAGCCCTTCATATTCTGCTAGTTCGGACAGCAGTAGCACTTCCTCTGACCCTAGTGTGGTGGAATTGGAACGTAATCTAAGTGACGTGGAACAAATTTTGGATAATGAAACTACTCCTCAGCTCAACCAAGTCCAGCAAAGCCTATCACTTCCTCTCAGCTCTCAAGAAGATCAACAAAGCCAAAGACCTTGCAAGAAGCAACGTACGAATAGTACTGCATACGCGCTAACCGTTGCTCAGATGCCATCAAAAGTCTCAAAAATCCTCTCAGATGCCGCGAACTTTTTCACAAAGACTCTAAATTTAGAACGTCTTGGCCCACCTATATCCGAGGCCACCTTCTCCAAAGTTAAAGAGAGAATATGTTGTAAGTATAGCTTGATTTGTTTGGTATCACAGGGTTACCTAGTAACGCTTACTGTTATAATCCCCCATGTAACTTTGACATGGTCTCAAAAAGTGTAAGCAATATGTAAGGTTTGCCAATTGCCCACTACCTGGACGGCAGTATATCAAATAATTAAGCACTGTATACAGGCAGAGGTCTCTAATTCCCTTTCTCTCAAAGAGATCTCTGCTAGTAGGGAATGGTGAAGGGAAACTGCTGGATATGTAAATTGTTTATTCACAAAACAAAACTCTTTCCTATATTGTTACATGTAATACCATGAGCCCAAGTCGATCTACCAACCTTTGGAATGAATCACGTACAGCTAATTTTAATATTATTTTTCTTTCATTCCTTCTATATTGTCAGGCTACTTAGGATATCTGCACTCGGAACGAAACATGCCCTTGGTCAGTCTTGGCGACTCCGTCTTCCAAAATTCAAGCTGCATAGAAGGGTATCTGATTTATTTAACTGTGAGTATGTAACCTAGCTAGCATTCACCATGCCTCTTTGATGCTAAATCCCCTAGCCCCCCCCCCCCCCCCCCCCCCACTACCATTGGGTTATCAACATGCAAGCAGAACACTTACTGTGGGACTACTTGTAATTATTGGGGTCACTTAGACAACAAGAATCCATTGCATTTGTAGAACAAAAACAAAGAATTTGAACTTTTGGTCACCGGTCACAGTGAACGAAGAGCCATTTATTCATTTAGAGCCATTCATTTGTTTACTCAGGCTTCTCACCACTTGTCATTTTCACTCAAACACACAGGACAGCAGGAAACTGAACCCAAGTACTGTTTCTAACCATGTGGGTGGTATTCTCTACATGCTCAAATATCTTAATCGCAGCTCGGCACCTTTGTACAGTGACGTTCCTCTCATCAATCAGCTGAGAAAAACGGCCACGCATTTACAGAAGCAAGGAGATTTGGAGCGTCCCACAACTACCCATGAACTAAAGGCAGTGAACCGCTGGTTAGATTGGTACGTACTTACATTATCAATACGTACTGCCTGCTAGTCAGTAAGTTATATAATCATGGCTGCAATAATAATAAAATTGTGCACAGTTTGCTGGCTGCAGTAAGTGGTGTTAAGTGCAGAGAGAAAACAATATGACTGGTATTGAATGAAGTAACTATTAGCTTAAGGACTGCATGCATGCATGGTTACGAAAAAAGAGAGCTCACATCAGACAAAACATGGCTTTGCTCTGTGAAATAGATATCCCACGTGTTATTGTCCACACAGCATGATCACATGCATAATTTGTATGTTGAATGCCCAATACATTTATTTGCATGCTTCTGTCAGAATAAAATTGCATATTGTATAATAATTCTAATAATTGCACATTTGTATACTAATTTGAGTTTATATTATTTTGCAACTGAATTGACAAAAAGTTTCTAATGAAATGAAATTTCTCTATAGGGAACAGATTGTGGGGTGTATGACGATGCAACGGCAGAAATTTGAGATG
>JAOWCC010000345.1:0-138321 GCA_030867875.1 Actinernus sp. WN-2022
GGGATTGTCCCGGCGGGGGGGGGGGGGGCATCGCTGGAATTGACTGATGCATAACCTCTATTATAAAGGTGAGACTGCTTCGGCCGATTCAGCTAGGAGTCGAGGGCTACGTAGTCCATTCCGGGTTGTGTCCAATTATAGTTCCAAATCCCTGATTTCCAAGTACCCGAATTTGCCCTCCATTTGATTATTCCAAATTGTCTATTATAACCCGGTATTCGACATATTTTTGCGACGAACCCGGACACGGACTGATCAGAATTATTAGGTTCTACACCGGACCCAGTACCGCCACACATACTGAAATTACTGTACGTTATGAACAAGATAACCCTATACAACTGAGCACATCTTCATCAGTTGGCTATACTGTTTATAAGATGAGAGTTTCCTTAACAGATCTTCAATGAATTTCCGTAGCCGATAATTATTTTACCAGTCTGGTAAAATAAATCCACTTCCTCTCGTTTTCTTTTTCTAGCTCAATTCTCTGACAATTATAAGACGAGAACAAGTAAATAGAGAGCAGTCTATTTCAAATACGACATTTCAACCGTTAACATAAAACCAGTAACCTTTGTTGTAGCTAAACCAGACAAAGAATAAACTGCAACATCTTTAAGGCTACTTATAAAATACAATATAATTTATTTTCTCCGTCTTACCATCTCTGGTACAGCATCCCAACAAACTAACCACATGAGGATGGTTCTTGATGTGCTTGAGCATCTGCAGCTCCTTTTCCATGTCTGTCTTGTCCTTCTCGCTGGCATTCTCTTAAAAAGGTCATAGAGTAAGTTATCATGATGAATCAAGAGTGTCTTTGACTGGGAATAAGTTGGAGCCCGCTTACTTTTTAACATTTTCACAGCGGCAATAGTCCCGTCCTTTAAAAATGCCTTGTGTACTTGACCAAAATTGCCAGTACCAAGAAGACACATCAACTGTACGTACTGACGAGGAACCTCCCAGTCATCCTTAGTCTTCTCATAAGATTCAGGGGATTGGATTTCATCTATTTCTTCGTAGTTCTCGCCTTTAGATTCACCGTAGTTGATTTGACCTGAAACTGTGTTTAAGGTACATGTGAGTTGTAGCTCCCAGGGTGAGAGCAAACAAATCGTTGAGTCATGTCCGGCGCGCGCCGCAGGGCGTGCCTGAACAATTCTGCCCCTTCTTTACATACTAGGTACTTATTGACTGAGTGGGAGGGCTGGACGGGAAATTATTTGGCTCGAGGTCATGACGTATGGGCCGAGTGCAGTACATATTGTACACTATGATTATAATAATAACAGTATTAATATTAGGTACTTATTGACTGAGTGGGAGGGCTGGACGGGAAATTATTTGGCTCGAGGTCATGACGTATGGGCCGAGTGCAGTACATATTGTACACTATGATTATAATAATAACAGTATTAATATTAGGTACTTATTGACTGAGTGGGAGGGCTGGACGGGAAATTATTTGGCTCGAGGTCATGACGTATGGGCCGAGTGCAGTACATATTGTACACTATGATTATAATAATAACAGTATTAATATTAGGTACTTATTGACTGAGTGGGAGGGCTGGACGGGAAATTATTTGGCTCGAGGTCATGACGTATGGGCCGAGTGCAGTACATATTGTACACTATGATTATAATAATAACAGTATTAATATTAGGTACTTATTGACTGAGTGGAGGGCTGGACGGGAAATTATTTGGCTCGAGGTCATGACGTATGGGCCGAGTGCAGTACATATTGTACACTATGATTATAATAGTAACAGTATTAATATTAGGTACTTATTGACTGAGTGGGAGGGCTGGACGGGAAATTATTTGGCTCGAGGTCATGACGTATGGGCCGAGTGCAGTACATATTGTACACTATGATTATAATAGTAACAGTATTAATATTAGGTACTTATTGACTGAGTGGGAGGGCTGGACGGGAAAATATTTGGCTCGAGGTCATGACGTATGGGCCGAGTGCAGTACATATTGTACACTATGATTATAATAATAACAGTATTAATATTAGGTACTTATTGACTGAGTGGGAGGGCTGGACGGGAAATTATTTGGCTCGAGGTCATGACGTATGGGCCGAGTGCAGTACATATTGTACACTATGATTATAATAATAACAGTATTAATATTAGGTACTTATTGACTGAGTGGGAGGGCCGGATGGGAAAATATTTGGGTTGAGGTCATGACGTATGGACTGAACGCAGCGAGGACCGTAAAGATTGACCGAGAACCAAAAATGTTCCCGGCCTGCCCGACCTAACTCGGTGAATAATATGTTTTATCATATGACTACTTTCAAACGGCAGCAAAGCAAAAATCGAGCACGGACGGACGGATGTTTTCGGTACAGTCCCCATCACGTGACGTTTGTAGAGGGTTTGCAAGGAAAGCGTCCGCGGGGCCGTACGGGTCATATGATAAAGCTTATATTTGAATTACGTGATTAGTAATCCGTTCTACGGCCCAGCGATTAGAGAGCGCGCTTTTAAATCCAGAGGATAATACTTAGTCCGTGGTTCGATTCTTCTTTCTCGAAAGTTTCCTTAATCTCTTGCTCTATTCTAAAATATTTTAAGCCGCATTTCACTCTAATTTTCCTTAAATCTCAGCCATCTGATTTCTTTCTTTTTCTCTTGGTTTCTGGTATTACGATTCTACTATGCTTGCCAATGTGCATATATACATTAAACAGTTATTCGGCTGCACTTTCTATGCGCAATATTAAAGGATTACGCACATGAAAAGACTCCCGCACAAAACTCCTAATTCATAACAAGAATGCAAACAACGCATGGACACAAAAACAATTGAGCGGTACAGCGACTGATAGACACATTACGGTTTACTTTCTAAATAATAAACACATTTTCCTCGCACAAGGCACATAAACATACAAGGTATATGAACTTAGAATATGGTCACAGCCCAATCAGAGTCCAGCATTTGCTCACTCTTAATCCCATAGAAACTAAATTAGTATGCTCTAAGTACTAAGAGAATACTAATAAGGTTTTTTCTTGCTATAAGTACTTAGAGAATACTAATAAGTATGAATTGCTTCGTGGGTGTGGGTTAGATAATGAACGCTCGATAATGTCTTGCATTCATTAAGAAAGCCACTCGCGCTATGCGCTCGTGCATGGCTTTCTTAATGAATGCAAGACATTCTAAATGCCATAAACCACTCGCGTTCATTATCTAACCTATACATAAACACACGAAATTTACGTGATGTGTGACAAATTCGTTTCTATAACAAGACCCAGTCTGGTGTTTAAGCCTGGTTCACACTAGCGGCGCAAGCAACATACACAGACGCAGTGCGCATGCTGTAAGCAATGATAACAAATGGTCCTTTCGTATGAATGCAATCACGTGGTTGTACTGGGTGGCAAAATAATATCTGACTCTTCATTTATTTATAAGCACTTGTACGAGATCGGTTAAAGTGTTATTAGCAAAACCTGTTTGTAAATGCTATTTCCACCTCCAATCGATTGTGATCTTTCTAGAACAGCGTTTTGAAGTTTGTTTGCCACCCAGTAAAGCCTTTCCCATGGGATCACGAGCGCAATTTATTGGTTATTGAAGTGATATATCACCAAGTGAATGTTTCCTGCAAAATTCATTTTGCGGCACTGCGTATGTTGCTTGCGGTTATGCTTGCGTCGCTAGACAGTGTGAACAAGACTTCAAGATTCTCTCTACGAGCAATATAAGTGAGCACACAGAAATCCCAGTGCTTCCGTTATTCAAACCGTACCATTCAGAACAGAGGGCCCGTCTCCTGCTTTGCCTTTGCTATTTGGATGAACAAAGTTGGCGTTAGCCTTGTCTTGCAATTCTAACCTTCGGTTACTTTCTTTTTTTTGGTTGGAAGATTGTTCGTTCATGATCACCAGCAGGCGTCTGTTTGAAAAGAAAAACAAACATTGCATATCCAAAAGTTAAAAAAGGCGGCTACGAAATGATTTCTTGCATAACGTGACGTCATCTGTGCATCTTGTATTCTAATAGATCATAGCTATTGACCAATCAGAGCGCACGTTTCACACTGTTTATTGTATAAATTCCTATTATACAATAAAAATAATAATATCTTTATTTCACGAGTGGCACGTAATAGCGAAGCTAATGAAAGTCTGATGAGAGCTTAAATCAGCACTTTCTCGAAGAACAGGGTCTGTGCATGTTATTGTGATGGAGAACGAGCTTCATTTCACACTCGTAGAATGGGCCAGGACTTCTTCTGTCACTTTAGCGTGGATTTATTTGCCATTGATTCCAACATGAAGCTATTAGGTCGAAATGGCTTTAGACTTAGTGTATATTTTGAAGAATGAAGATGGGGGAGGGCTATGTCGCCGGTCGATTGGATTTCCCAGCATGCTTTGCGGTCAGAGTGGTTGAATTTAGCTTGCTCTGAAGTGCTTATGGAATGGTGGCTTATGGTGCTGGGCACGTTTTAGTGTTCAGAGACAGAAAGTGAGGTTAGTGGAAACTTGAAAGCCAATATTTGATGTGAAACATGCATTTTTGTAAGAAAATTTAGAATCTGAGGTGAACTATTTTTTTCTGTGATTTTAGTTTTTTTTCTGAAATGAAATAATGTAAACTGTAGTTAACTTCTGCAAAGAAAGGAGGATTTAGATGAAATGACTCAATTTTAATATGCCTAAATGCAGTTCAGTAGGATCATTTGTCTATACATTATGTTGTGTGGCAATCTCAGGGCCTAGCTCTTTAAACTTAGCCAGACTGAAACTCCCAAATCAAGTAACCAGTAAAATACGGAAAATTCCGTATGTGGGCATGGAAGGGTTAATTACTAATCTAATATTATTACATACATTGGTTAAAATCTATAGTTAAAATACTTATGATAGAGGCAAATATGATACTATTTCTATGGAGATACTAAAGAATTAAACAATAAAATGGTGCAACGATTGATCATGATCATGGCCAAAAGCCAATCAGAAAGCGAGAAATCTGGGTTTCGTTGTTAAATAATCAATGTTCTCTTAAAGACTGAAGATGTTCTTCACATTCATGACACAATTCAGTAACTTAACCTCAGCTAATAGAGCGGTGGGATAAAAACTACGCATCCGTAGCCTTACCGTAACTGTACTGTAACCGTGCCGTACCGTAACTCTGTAATTTGATTGGATCAGAAGATAATAACAATAGGGAAGCCATTTCAATGTCACGTCATGCCGTATAGTAGCCGTGCCGTAAAATCATTGCCGTAACTTGTCCACTCATACGAAATTCGCTGGTTAACAGGCCTAAATTATTATACCTTCGTATGATTAAAACAGCGATGAAAGCACAGATAATAACAAACACCACAACTGGCACGGTGATGGCTGCAATGAGGACTGGCGTACTGAGAGGTGAAGATGTTGGATGTGAGACGTCGGGTTCAACAGTTTCACCTGATTAGCAAAATAATACTGATGAGGAAGTTTGGTAGGCTAAGATTTAAGAACAAACGATGGAGATGGTTCGTGATGCAGTGTTTTTACAGACCGGGTTATTTTTAGATTTCACGTCTCGTTGTTCACTTCCATCGGGGAATGTTATCAACAAAAGATGCCTCGTTAACTTCTCGTTTGGTCAACCAACATGCAACATGGCTGCAACTACCTTGGATGCCAGAGGTTCTACTGCCCTCTCTAAGCCAAAGTTTAGGCGCGAAGGAGCGAACGACGACAAGGCAGAGACTGGGCAGTAGAACCTCCAGCATCCAGGGTACGCTGCAATATCATTAATCATTTGAATTAAAATTACGCAAACACTTGTGGTTACCTAGCGTAACCCAAACTCGCGCGAAACATATTCTAAAAATAACCCGGTCTGTAAAAACGCTGCATCATAGACGTAGTATGGGAGATGGTCGCTGCATCATAGACGTAGTATGGGAGATGGATGCTGCATCATAGACGTAGTATGGGAGATGGACGCTGCATCATAGACGCAGTATGGGACATGGACGCTCCGTCTAATGGGCTCCTAAACGTTCAAACCCGGACCCAGTACTGCCGTACATATATATTACGTCATAAACAAGAGTGCTATCCAACCTTTTTTCGTTGTAGCAAAGGCTTTGACATGTTTCCACTTGTCTACATCTGCTGCGGCATTTACATCAATAACAGAGTAAACCTTGAACATGTAACTGGTCCCAGGAACAAGTCCAGATACTGACGCATTGGTCACTTTAAGGTTGCTTTTCCCAGGTGAGAATGTTACTTCATTACCACACTGCACAACACATTTTTTGTCCTCTGGATCGGTGCATTTAAAGCAGGCTATTGTAAAGGTAATGTTATAGTTACTTGCTCCTGGAGGGATCCAGTTAAGGATTATTGTGGACATATTCCATGCTGTGGCATTAGCAAGTGCTGGTCCATCGGGTAATACTGTGAATAATTAATTATTATGTCAGTAATTAAAACATCTCATTAATTTCTACTAAACAAATGTTTAGTAACTTTCATGGGCATGGGATAAAATAGTTACCGTTTTTTTTTTAGTAGATCATGAATATCTAGGTAGCATACGATTACAGCCGTCTCGCATCGAGAGCCACAATCAAAATGCGTTCCCCGAGAGAGACGTCTGCGATTCGAGGCCAAAAATTCCATACTGATGACGTTCCGCGGCCAGGATCTTGTCGCGTTATTTGATTGGCTAGTATATCTAACTAGCAGGGACCCGCGGAACTTACTTACATGAAATCAACAAATATGATATAGTCACATAGTCTAGCCGGCTGACCGACTCCTGACACAATGCAATGGCGCCAGATTGTGTACTGGAGGTTTTTAGCGTGTAGATGTTTTCAAAGTTGTATTTTGATTAAAAAAAAGGCAATAATATCTTAGGGATCTCAGTTAATTTCTCAAACCGATGAACACAATTATACCTATTGTCGAAAAAGTACCAAAACTGACGTTCACAGTCAGTTCAAGCATGCATTGATCGAAGCGGGAAAACGGAATAAAAACAATAATCAAAAGCAAAGTTATTTGAATGTCTGGTTGTAGTGAGTTTATGGTCTGAAGAGCCTACGAGTACGATAGTTGGGCGAGGAAACAGTTGGTTTTTATATCTAAGAACACAGGAAACTACAGAGAACAGACATGGACAAAATATCTTGTTCTTAGACACACCATAGAGTTGTAAGATAAAAAAATGAACAACCTTTTCACGGACAACATTTCCAACTGTGTTTGAATACCTGGTCTTACCTCGTTCCGTCGTTTGACTTCGGCCGCTTCGCCTGGCGTTAAGTTTTCCCAACATTCCCGTAAACTCGATGGCTTGCTCGCCCAGGTTTTTTCCTAAAACATTCCGTAAGGCGTAAACTCGATGGCTTGCTCGCCTAGGTTTTCCCTAAAATAGATTCCCGTAAACTCGATGGCTTGCTCGCCCAACTAAAGTGTAGAACTTGAGAAAACTCATTTCTTTTTAACATTTTTTCCTCAAATGCAACCAAGACCAAGAGGCAAGACAGAGAGCAACTTTTCCAATTTCGTATGATTCGTCGTCTTCGTTGGGATACCTGTGGCCGTCACTTTTTAGCGCCACTTTCGGACGCACGCGCGCGTTCTCCATATTAGGATATCGATCGAGGGAGCCTGGGAAAGAGCGTTACACACACACACTTAGCGTATATTATTATAATATAGATTGCCAGTGTAATAAGATATACCAGCCAATCAAACAACACGACAAGATCCTGGCCGCGGAACGTCATCAGTATGGAATTTTTGGCCTCAAATCGCAGACATCTCTCTCAGGGGACGCGTTTAGATTGTGGCTCCCGATGCGAGACAGCTGTATTTGCTGGCTATGAATATCTCACTGAGTGATTTTCTTTGTAATCACATAACTTGCCTAAAGGCAGTCATGGACTATTTCATGATATACCATACAAATCATTGCATTGCAGTCTTGTGACAGGTGATAATAATCTTACTAGTATAATGTACAGTACATTGTACATGTACCTATCTCTACAATGAACACTACTGGAGTCTTGTGACAGGTGATAATAATCTTACTAGTATAATGTACAGTACATTGTATATGTACCTACCTCTACAGGGAACACTACTGGAGTCTTGTGACAGGTGATAAAAATCTTACTAGTATAATGTACAGTACATTGTACATGTACCCATCTCTACAGTGAACACTACTGGAGTCTTGTGACAGGTGATAATAATCTTACTAGTATAATGTACAGTACATTGTACATGTACCTACCTCTACAGGCAACACTACTGGAGTCTTGTGACAGGTGATAATAATCTTACTAGTATAATGTACATTACATTGTACATGTACCTACCTCTACAGGGAACACTACTGTAGTCTTGTGACAGGTGATAATAATCTTACTAGTATAATGTACAGTACATTGTTCATGTACCTACCTCTACAGGCAACACTACTGTAGTCTTGTGACAGGTGATAATAATCTTACTAGTATAATGTACAGTACATTGTTCATGTACCTACCTCTACAGGGAACACTACTGGAGTCTTGTGGCAGGCGATAATAATCTTCACTGCAATAACACTTTGATCGTTTAGTGTTTGGTTGTGACTTGTTGGGACACGACTGGCATAACGTGTTACTTTTTAAAGGTTTGTATTTATTGTGTTTGCATCCTGCAAAAAAGAATGGTGAATTGCTTTTAAAGTAATTGAAGTATAAAGCAGTACAACGTACTATAGAATAGGTGGTTTTCACTGTCTATTAAGTCCGCAACTACCAAAATCCAATGCGTTGATTGTTTCGTTCTTCTAATTTGGACCATTGTCTTGGTATTCTCAGAGGAGTTTAAAAATCTGAATAAGAAAAGGAATTGGAAAAGGATTCTGGTAGTTGTAGTCAACTGACGCAATAGTTCAAACCAGGAATTAAATATCCTATTAACTAAACAAAACACAGAAATCATGGATTTGTTGTTAATACTACATGTACATGTACACTGTACTGCTAAGAGTACAGCAGTTTAATAGCAATTAAAACGTTAGTTACAACAACAATTAGGCCATCCCCATAAAATGTTTTGTTTGCCTGATCGCCCGACCGACCCATTTTTTTGGAAAGAATAGCGAATATATAAAATACAAAAAAAAAAAAAAAAAAAAAACTAATAAAAAATGAAAACAGATAATAAATTGAGCAGTCATGGCTGCAGAAATGTTCACCAAGTGTGGACTTGAATTCACTAACTGTGGGATTTTCTAGAAGATAATAGGCCATTTGCAGCTAACAGTCACGTGCTGATATAATACTTCGTTAACGAATGAATCGAGCTCATGATCCCCATGGGAAAGGCGTTGCCATGAATACTGGAGAGCAAGCTATCTTTAAAAACGCAGTTTTAGAAAGATCGGCAATTGATTGGAGGTGGAAAATAGCATTTGCAAACAGGTTTTTCTAATAACACTCGATCTCGTACAAGGCCTTTAAATAAATGAAGTCAGTTATTTTTTGCTCTCCAGTACAACCAAGTGATATGTTAGCTGCAAAGGGCCTATTAGGCAACATGTTCCACTCCTTAACAGTTCTTGTAAAGAAACTAAATTTATAAGTATTATTTGAACTACAATCTAAATAGTTACGAAGAGTTATGGAGATAGACCTTTTTCAGTTGCTGCACCAAGACTGTGGAATGAACTCCCACTTCATATTAGATTAAGTTCATCGTCAGTCAGTTTTAAGTAATAGATAGAGAATTTGTGTCCGTGCTTTATTGGAGTTTGTAAATCCCATAAAGCACGGCCACTCATTCTGTATCTGACTTATCAAACGTCTAGATGTAGAGTCATGCTTTCAGTTATTTTGGCGATACGACTTATTTTCGCCGAGAAAATCGAAGAAAACGTTCATGTAAATCAGGACGAAATCTCTAGCAGATTTAAGATCACTTCTCGGTCATTGATTTCCTTTGTTTTTGCTTCATGAATTATTACATCATTAGCATATTGCAAATATAAACCTTTATATCTTGTAGATGTCGGGCCGCCGTAACACCCAAATCAAGAAATATTCTACCGTTGGAATATTCACTTCGTGGATATTGATAACAAGGGTTATTAATAGAAGTCTAGACCAGGATAGTTGTACGTAGCTTGGTATCCGGTAGTCCAGCATGACGTGAGCCCTCGGCATTAACTTCCTTAGGGTGCGTCCCAGGTCATGGGGGCGAACGTGCGCGAATTAAGAAATCGTACTGTAATATATAGCAAGTCTAGGCATTTACAATCACTCGCTAGAATCGCAATAGTAATATCAGCATCAACCATTACTAGCACTAGCGCCTTTTCTTTCCCGCCCACCCACTCCATAAGGCAGTCTTGATTTTGTATCTTGTATCTTGTACAGTACATGTAGTGTAGGAGTTTTGTCAATATTGTAAGTGTGGAAGTTGATTACTTTATAATCACTATGATGTAAAACACTGTAACGCAATCGGCAGATATGACAAGTATTGTATTGTAAGAATATGTTTAATGAAATAAATGACTGCCGGAATCCAATTCTTGTGCATCTTGTGGTTTAGATGTACAATCGATATCAATTATAACTAATTTTGGCTTATATGCACTTTAAAGACAGATTGAATGAAAGCAACACAAGTGCAGTAAATGAGACTACATTTTTGGTTAGCAACAATGTTAAATTGCGTCTAGAAATGTTACCGATCAACCATTGCAATGAACACAAAATGACTGTTAAACGCTCAACGTGAACCACAGTATTAGAATTAAAATTTATATTAGTATACGCATGCAAGTTCAAAAACAGACTTGCATACCTTTACGATCCTCATGCGGCCATGGATGTATTCATAGGCTGGTTTATACAGACATACATGTAAAGCAAACATACCTTTACAATCATTCTCATCCATGATGTATTCATATCCTGGTTTATACAGACATACATGTATAACAGACATACCTTTACAATCATTCTCAGCCATGATGTATTCATATCCTGGTTTACACAGACATTTCACCTCTGAGCTCAAGTTCCAGTTCCCCTGACTCGTGCACACTGCCGTCAGCGCTGTGATATTCTCTGAGTATTGACTGACACATGTTCCTTCCACATAATTTTGGTTGGCGTCATTAAAAGATGATACTGTTCTGACAAATTCACCAACACTTCTCCTTGAGTAGGGCAATAGTTAAAGGTTACGTGAATTTTGATAAGATATAGACAAGACCCTTGGTCGTATAAGGCCAGAAAGATTCCTTGTTTCTTTGGTGCTAAAGCTACTTTCATGGTGTTGCTCTCACTAGATATATCTGGTGGATGATCTGGCACCTTTGTTGGATTAGCTGTGGCAATGATCTGAAATGTCCCCCCTACAGGATTTGGTGGTGGTGGTTCTGCAGAAGTTGCATGATACACGTAAAGCTTAAAGTTTTCTTTACAATAGATATAACTAGATTGACACTTTCTTATTGTATACACAATCTTGATGTCCACTCGTTTAGCATCCTTGGTATCAATGTACTCTGTTCTTAACCAGTTTGTTAGTTCTCTTGTTGTAGCAGCAACATCACAAACTGAATAATGATTTGTTCCAGAGCGGCGAACCCACTGTAAAAAATAAAGAATTTCTAGTCTGCATAGTATCTTATATAATAATACGCTAAGTGTGTGTGTGTGTGTCAGTGTGTGTGTAACGCTCTTTCCCAGTCTCCCTCGATCGATATCCTAATATGGAGGTGAGGACGCTCGCGACCGCACGCGTCTGAAAATGGCGCCAAAAAGTGATGGCCACAGGTATCCCAACGAAGACGACGAATCATGCGAAAAGTTGCTCTGTCAACTTGCCTCTTATCTTGGTCTTGGTTGAATTTGAGGAAATAATGTTAAAAAGAAATGAGTTTTCTCAAGTTATACACTTTATAGTTGGGCGAGCAAGCCATCGAGTTTACGGGAATCTGTTTTAGGGAAAACCTGGGCGAGCAAGCCATCGAGTTTACAGGAATCTGTTTTAGGGAAAACCTGGGCGAGCAAAACATCGAGTTTACAGGAATCTGTATTAGGAAAAACCTGGGCGAGCAGGCCATCGAGTTTACAGGAATCTGTTTTAGGGAAAACCTAGGCGAGCAAGCCATCGAGTTTACAGGAATCTGTTTTAGGGAAAACCTAGGCGAGCAAGCCATCGAGTTTACAGGAATCTGTTTTAGGGAAAACCTAGGCGAGCAGGCCATCGAGTTTACCCCGAGACAACGGGAATGTTTTAGGGAAAACCTATCGCCCCGGTCCTATCGCCAGGCGCAGCGGCCGAAGTCAAACGACCGAACGAGGTAAGACCAGGTATTCAAACACAGTTAGAAATGTGGTCCGTGGAAAATGCCGTTCATTTTTTTATCTTACAACTCTATGGTGTGTCTAAGAGTAAGACTAAGAGCAATATATTTTGTCCATGTCTGTTCTCTGTAGTTTCCGGTGTTCTTAAATATAGAAAACAACTGTTTCCTCGCCCAACTATCGTAGGCTCTTCAGACCATAAATTCACTACAACCAGACATTCAAATAACGGCTTTTGATTATTGTTTTTATTCCGTTTTTTTCTGCTTCGATCATTGCTCTTTTGGCGACCATATTTGTTTTCATCACACGAATCCATAACTCGAGCTGCCTGTGATCGTCAGTTTTGGCACTTTCTCGACAATAGGTATAATTGTGTTCATCGGTTTGAGAAATTAACGGAGATCCGTAAGATATTGCCTTTTCTATCAAAATATAACTTACGCTAAACACCTCCACTGCTCCAGTACACAGGCCATTGCATTGTGTCAGGAGTCCGTTAGCCGGTTAGACTATGCTACTATATCATATTTGTTGATATCATGTAAGGGATGGACCGTTATATTTGGGGAGGGTTGGGCAATTATTTCTGATTTTTTTTGTATGACTGAAAGTTCTGCACGAATTTTTTAGTCACCCCGTTTGCTTGCACGAATTTTTTCCCTTCAGTTTATTGTGCAGGATTTTTTTTCCTTTTCAAATCCTGTGTTCGAATTGCTTTGAGGTATTTGCACAACCCCCCCCCCCCCCCTAAAAAAATATAATGGTCCATCCCTAAGTTCCGCGGGTCCCTGCTAGTTAATACATATTATAACCGTAGACACTCGCAGATACATGTAATTTTAATTAAGCTACACTATTTTACCTGAAATGTTAGTTCCAAATCGGAGTGCAGCTTATCTGCGAGAACATCTTGAAAAAGTGCCATACATTTCCATAGATTAACATTTTAAAAGAAAGTAACACGAAGCTTACAAATATACTAATAAAAGAGGTGGCGAATGGTAAATCCGAGACTTTGCGTGACGCCGAAACTTGCTATTTGAAAATCCGAGCTCGAGCTCATCCGTTTTCAAAATCCGAACCCGGACTGTTGTTATTGCAGTTATTATGACGAAACACCCAATACCTTTCATCACGCCAGGTGAGAAATTCACCATTCAACCAATTAGCTGATGTTTGCTTACCTTATAAAACACGTGCAGAGGCTGCCAAAAACAGTAACTCCAATAAACGCTAATAAAAAGAGTACAAAGGCGCGACTCCAAGACCCTCTCCCAAAAAAAACCGAGACTCCGAGACCCTCCCCAAAATAATGACAGGTTCTTTAACGTCCCCATTTATGAAGAGAAGTGTTGGGAGACAAGGCCAATGGATGTGGCCGGGGCTGGATTCGAACACGCGACCTCCCGTATTCATGACCGGCGCTTGAGTAGAAAAACTCAATAATGTACATGTACATGTATTTTCTGTGTCTTTCTTTGTAAACATCATTGCAAAAAAGGTTTTCTTAAACCAGTCATGTATAAAAGCTGCACCTCCAATTTTGAGGCAATTTTTTTGTTACTTGCAAAATCCGAAAAGGTAAAAAAAACGTGGCTTCTACAGTGATAAAATATACAAAATAAAACACCGCTTTAATTTCTCCTTCCATCACAGCGAAGACTCATTACATACCACAACATCCTGTCATTCGATGGGACAAGGACACGACCAAGATAAGGGTAGTGTAGCTATATATATGATGCCTCAACTAAGTTACTAGTGACTCCCTCTAACTGAATGACTGTCGCTATACGGGACCTTGTCTATTACCCAACATCGTAGATGTACTCATAAGATTCCATCTTAACAAGATTGCACTTATAGCAGACGTTGAAAAGGCTTTTCTCATGGTCTCTACTGATCTCACCCGCTGACAGGGATGCCCTCCTACGATTTGGATCGATGATCTAATGAAGGATAATCCTAAGGAACTCGCTTAAAGATTTTGTTGAAATGGATTCGGGTTAACATCAAGCCCATTTCTACTGAATGCTACGATCAAGAAACATGTCAAAGAGTATGCTAACGATGACGCCCAAAGAGCTGATTCATATTCTTTACGTGGATGACCTTAGTACAGTAGCATGCAGCATCAGTCAATAAGGTTGATAAGGTGTTCAACAGATATGACAAACTTGTCTAAGAGGGTGATGAAAGGGGGAGATTCAATTTACGAAAGTTGCGCACAAACTCTCATGACCTACAGAGTCTGATTCAAGAAGATGAAAGTCAACCTATTGTCGACACAGAATCGATGACAAACACGAAGGGCGTGACAGAAAAGGACCCTAGGAACTAATAATTCTGACACCAGCCTATAAACAAAAGGTCCCAGGAATTTGATGGAATTCTGAAGAGGATTGGTTCGTGCTCAGGCTTCACGAACTATCACACAATACTGAGTGATTTGCCTCCAACTAAACGAAGTATTCTTAAGGTAGTTGCCAAGAGGCCGCCAAAACTACCAATCGATAGCTTAAATAATCCGATTCTTTTTGGAATACCTCGTTTGGCCATATTTAATAATGCCGACGTAAAAATTGAAGTCAAACTTTTATTGACCTGATACTGGAACCTATAGGCTAGATACGCCATTGCTAACTAAAAAACAAAATTGCTAACTAAAAAACAAAATTAAATACTAAAAAATAAACATAAACATAATGTTATTATCCTCAATTCCTTCATACAATTATATCTTGCAATTCATACATACATATAAATGGTTAAATTCATACCATTTAGCTGCTTAGTTAAATTCATACTACTTAACTAATATAAATCATACATGCCACCTAACCAATCGAGAATGTAATTTAGCCTTAGTACTTATACGTTCCCGTAACTTGGGCATTACGTACCTCACTAGTAAAATCCTTTTCAATTCTCCACCATAACGTGATGCCACGTTTATTATCCTTGTTAATTTCTTATTTAATAGTTTATTACCATAAGCAAATCTACAAATTCTGGAATCATTACTTACAGTCAAACTCCTCTTTAAACCTGCAGCTATGTAACAATTGTAATTAGAATTATACTTATTAAAAGACACCTTATGTTCCGCCAAAAAAGAAGACTTATAACCCAATCTTCTCATCCGTAAAAAATATAATGCCATTGTATGATCATAATCATCCTTTGTACTAGAAATCCTTGCATACCTAATACTCTCATTACGTACTAAACCACTAAAAATATTAATAGGATGATTAGACTTCATAGTTAAATAATTAAACCTATGAAGAGGGAAATGACTCCTGTGGTATATTTCTTGACCTTAGTAAGGCCTTTGATACGGTGAATCATGATACGAAACATATGGTATTCGTGATGTTGCAAATGAATGGGTTGCCATATCACCCACACAACAACATAACATCCATAACCCACACAACAACATAACATCCATAACCAAGCAACCACACAACAACATAACATCCATAACCAAGCAACCATACCAACCATGTGACTCATTATATCATATCAAACATGAGTCCAATTAAACTGAGCCATATATATATACTTATTCCACCTCATCAACATCATATTAATCACATTACTAATACCATCCACAGTCATTAAACATTAATTAAAATATATTACACACATAACATCCAGTCATAGTCATAATCATGTAACACTTAGTACTTTTTGTCAGTTTTAAACCCCTGAACTACATTGTCTTATTGATAATAATAAAGTCTCAGCTTAAAGCTAGTACACAAGCACTAAGCACAGGAACATTAAACAATGAACAACAATACTAAGGCTAATGTCTCCTTGTAAACATTTTATTTAATTAAAACCTATCAACCTGTTCAACATTTAATTAAAACCTATCGACCTGTACAACTTTTAAATCATCTTACTCGCTCTACTTGAATTCAAATCTACTTGAATTCAAATCATCTAATGCTCGCTCTATTCTAAACGATCATTTCCTATGATATCAGCTCTTTCGTCAAAAATAACGTATTATCCTCACGTTTGTAAATTGTCATCGCAATCAGCCGTTTTCTTTTGATCAACAGCTCATGTTTACGGTAAGCCAAAATTCCTTATTTTCTGACTCTTAACTTATTGCTCTCAATGTTATCTCTTATTAAGTCACATAACTAACTATATATAAAACGTTTAGACCTATTTTACATCCAAGGGTAAAGCACAAGACTGATCAAAGACTGATCAAAGGGGTGAAAACTACAAGAGCCAAGAGTTAAACATAACCAGTCTACTAACGAATAACACCAAAAAGTAAGTAAAACATATTTTAGCATACCTAACTTTATGTCCCTTGTCAACTTAATCTCCCTTGTCCACTTAATATAAACAAGCCAAATAATCCTACCGGTTCTTTCAATAAAATTTGACGACCTAACTTACACTAGTCTAGTTTATAAACAAAATGGCTGACACATAGAATTGGCCGTGTGTATTTACGTGTTGGGTTAGGCCTGGGCCCGAGGCAGAAACACGTGACCGTCTCAGAGCACCTCTGAGATTTAGGTCCTAACAGACTTCCTAATCCTTGAAGAAGGGGTCTGTTAATCAGAAATACACGTTTGGCAATTCAATTCTAGTGTAGCCTTAATGTAAAAGTATTTTCACATAATTTTTACTCTAAATATTTTAGATAAATAAATTAGAAATAAATAAATTGTTGTAAATAAAATGAAAATAAGGGAGGTAGGGGGAACATCATTTAAGTAATGGTCCGTGTAAGAACTATAGTAAAAACAATAGAGCCGCGGCAATGAACATATCCTCACGGTCGATTTTGCGTGAATATGACTTAAGTGTTGTATGAGATGTCTACAGTCCAAACTACACCTAGAAAATAAAGTAGTTTTTATGATGTGGGCTATTTTTACTGTGAAAACTCAAAGAAGCCACCATCCAGCCAATTGGAAAGGGAGAAAACAAAAGATCTTTCAATCGAAAATTTGATAACTTTCCCCAGGGTTGATATTCTTCGAAATTAAACCATAGTCATTTTGATCAAAAATAAATTAAAACTTCAAAAAATATCATATAAAAATGTATTATTTCGATGGTTTTCTATTGAATTTATAAGTATCAACCAATTAAATTACGAGAGAGAAGAATAGAAAATTAACACGTTTTTACATTCCTTGCCGTTCAGTGCTATCGTTCTTAGCCGGACCACTACTTAACCAATAATGGTTATAGTTATATACTAGCTTAAGATATATATATTTTTATACTCAACATTCAAAGTTCCCATATCATATCCATGGCATAATCACATTAATCAATTTCATACCACTATTTAAATATATTTCATAATAACCCACTCTTCAAATTAATTATCACTATAATCTACATGTAACACACACTAGTCTGACACATATAAACACATATAAATACAATACACATAAGATAATAATACACAAAAGAAAGGAATAAGTATGAATTGGTGATGCTTGTCTTATACAAGTAAATATACACATACCAAAGTGTCTATTGGCAGCATAATTTCCGACGGAAAAAACATTTCGTGTGGAGTTCCTAAGAGGCCTGTACTTGGCCCTCTTCTGATTCTTATTTATATAAATGACGTAATATACTGTTCTAACCTGTTTAGATTTCACTTGGTTGCCGACGACACACATCTATTTTATTCTAACAAAAGCTTAATTGTCAGCTCTGGAGAGTAACATTAACACCCACCTTGAACATATCAACTTATGGCTAGCCTGTAATAAATTGTCTCTTAACCCTTTCACTCCCGGACGTGTTTGGGCTCAATGGGTGAAATGCAGAGTGCTAACTCAACTCTCCCCCCTCAGTTCCAGTTTGGCTAGCCCGGGCTAGTTAAATACTGCTGACTTTTTAAACCAAGGGCTCAAACTTTCCCCATGATGCCATTCGGCAGAATTCTACAGACTCGGCGGCGGTGAGTATGGTTTCTTCTGTAGGTTTTCCAATGAAATGTGCTCTAATTTTGGACAAATAAGCCACTGTAAGAGAGCTAGAGGACATCATTAAGTCTGATGACGGCTGAAAAGTACTTGGTTTGCTTTTAGTAGGCCTTGTGAGGGGTTTCATAGGGTTTTTATTTTGTGTTTCTGCTTTGGGACACATGAAATAATTCTTCACTGAAACCCTTGAAATTCTGCAGTTGGTTGTCTTTTCCCTCTGCTCGACCTATTAGGATGTGTTTTTGTCCCTTTAAAGCAACGGCTTGAGTCCAAATCACCGCTCTTGGTTGTAGGGGTAAAAGACTTATAAAAAAAACCTACAGGACTCCCAGAGGGGGGAACCCTTGTGATTTTTTGTTGATTACCCAGCATGCAATTGGAGGTGGGAGCAGGAAAAACATGGTGGAGAGAAGTGCAGCATTAAGAATAGCACGCTTCACAGTCGCAATGTGTGTTTTGTGCAAACAAACCTGGTGGTTCGAAAGATTAAAGAAGGTACTGTAACGACTGAGTGCTGATTTTGTGTTTGCTTTTGATTTCAAGGGCGAATGGGAAGGATTTTGGAGGGCAATTTTCAGCTCCTCAAAATTGGTGAAAATCGGAGAAACGAAAAACGATCACCAAAACAAATGAGTTTTTCTCCAAAGTGGGGGAGTCAAGCGATCCCAGTTATAGCTGTGGCTTTGAAGTCATTCATCCCTTGAAATAATATCGCAACATCGTATTTCCAGCGTGTCTAGGTTTGATGCAATATTTTTTCCCAGGTACATGCTTCATATTGGCCGCTTTTGGCCGCTCTAGTAGTGAAAGGGTTAATGTCAGTAGATAAAACTTTGTTATATTCCATACTCTTCAAAAGAAGCTACCATTTGTCGTAAAACTGAATATTAATAATAATAAAAACAATTAAACAAGAAAGTTATTAAATATTTAGGTATAGATATAGATTCCCGTCTAAGTTGGAATCATCACATATTCTCCAGAATTCTAAGAAAATCAGCAAAGGTATAGGGTACTTCATATACTCCGTCATTTTACCAACATTCACATTTTAACACAACTCTATTACACTTTGATCTTTCCCTTTTTTAACTTATGGTTTAGTTGTCTGGAACACCTCCAATTCATTATGAATTAAACCACTTATCGCTTTGCAAAAGAAAGCCGTTAGAATTATGACCTACTCCTTTTTCAAACCCTAGGCGTTCTTAAATTTCTTGATCTAATATTTGATAGTAATGCAATATTTATGTACGACTATTATACTGATAGATTGCCTAGGGCTTTTTCTATTATTTTTTTTGGAAAGAATACGTAAAATAATCTTATTGTCTTCCCAGGCAATTAAAACAAATAATGGGAGATTTAGTCTACGCTTTACTGGAGTAAATATCTGGAACTCAATTAATGAAGAATATAAGTTGATGTCAAAACCGCCTTTTAAACTGACCTTATGAATCTCTACTGATGCTACTTGCTCTGTTTTGTATTTCTTTCTTATTTTTGTGTGTTTTGTCGATTTAATTGCTATTGTCATTAGATACTGATTTCACTTTAATTACTCATATATATATATTTATAGTTATTTACGGTTTAATATTGATCTATCGTGTTTGTGTGTCTGTATTTGTATATTTACCACATAAATCAATACATCTTGTAATTTGTTTAGTCCGACCTTCAAATTGTAATTCAATACCTAGTAATTGCGTTCGACGAAGGAGAACGCAACCTTATCTGATGACGGGTTCCCTGTGCCTGTGTGTACGGTAGGCAAAAGTTCAGTTCGTGGACGTAGACCTATTACAAAAAGCCTCGATATCATGAACGGCCGGGGAACTGGTAACTACACGATGCTCGGAGCAAATTAAAACCGCCATGTGAACGTTGAGTAAATGTATTATTTTCCCAATCCAATGCAATAATGTTTAAAAAGTTAGCAAGTACGATATATCAAAGCCTGAGGAAAGTGTGTGCTATCTCTGTAGCATTCGACGAAGTCTAATGTCCAAACTATATCAAGTCAAACATGGTCTGTTTTGTCGGCGCGGTCTGCACCTTGAAGACGACACTAGTACTGTCACTAGCGAAGTTGAACATAGAACTGATTCAAATCAACTGCTGAACTATCCAGTAACAACCGAGTAAATTATGTTGGCTTGCTCGCTGTATTGGATTCTGCTTTTGGCTGTACATACAGATACCAAAACTACAAACAGTAAAATGACCTGGCTGGAATCCTCTGGCTGAAGAGAAATCTAGGTCTGAGTTTTCTAGATACCCGAAATCGCCGTATCTTAGTCTTATCTTGTGTGAGTTGCGACACTTTGTACATCTTGGTTATATACAAATTAAAACTACATTCAGGCAGAGAGTTAATCTATAACAAGGAACTGGAATATCAACACAGTACAAGGTGAGGGAAATTTAAAGTACTGAGTTTATTGCTGTGTTCCCTAATCAATTAATCTACACTGAATTTCTAACGGACCTGAAACAAGGCTGATCAAAGCCTGGACCCGGCTACCAACATTGACCATAAATTATTCTGCCACTAACAATGGCAGCCAACCTTGTTCTCACTTGAAAAATAATGTGAATGCTCTGAAGGAACTGCACGGGGTGTTTATACACATGCATATATAGTTTATGTTCTACACTGGAGTGTATACTTAGTATTGTGAATGCTAGGAACTGGAATGCAGTTTATACACATCTGAATAGCCATCAGTTTACACATCAGTGTATACACATACAAATCAGTTTATACACATCTGAATAGCTAGCTATAGGGTTGATTTGAATAACTCCAGTTATTGCTTTACACTGCATACCACACAGCAAAATGTGCTACGAATGCTCAAATGAATGATATAACCATATAAAACACACATGTATAAAAATAGCCACATAAGCATTGCATCCAATGATTTAATGTTACACAAAGATGAAAAATTAAAGTTTTATACCCAGATGCATCCCCTTGTATATTACATGTAACTTATCAGTCAAGACATCAAAATTCTTACATTAGTTAAAAACAAGCATTTTTGGTCAGGATTACTTACACCGTCCACATCATTGCAGCAATCTTTCAGCCTTTTGTTTTACCACAGTCCTTTCTCTTACAAAAAAATATGTCGAACGCACTTTGATAATCTATGATTATACAATGTACTTCTAGTTGTAATTTGTAGAAAGACCGACACCGATTATTGAATACGAAAGATTCAGTAACTACCAAAGGCTAGTACAAGCAATCAATCAATCTTTATTATTTATCCACGGAATCTTAACAGTAACATTAATAAAACTGATTTCAATAAGAGCCGTGCCTAATTAAAATATGCTAATCTAATCTAATACTAATCTAAATATCCCATACATATGGCGATTCATGAAATCAAATCTTCATGGAGCTCTCGTCACCAATGAATTAAAGGCTGCGGAGAACGACTGGACAAAGAGCGAAACTCATCATCATGATGGTCTACTCCAGGATGATGATGATTCATAAGTCGATGAGGAATTCCTATACTAATTGTTTCAGACAATGCCAAGATGTCCAAGTCGACATCAAATCATCTGACTGCCTCATATTCCATTCACCAGAAGTCCCAATACTGCTTGGGCGATAAGAGAATCCAGTGGCGATACAACTTTGCAAAGGTCTCGTGGTTGGGGCGGATTCATGCTTAAAGAAAACTCTCAGCCAGTCAAGACTATTTTGAAGAACTCTCTACCGTTCTAGTTGAAGTGGAAGAAGTTCTAAATTCTCAACCTTTAACATTCTTGTACTAAGATGACAATAAGGAACTACTCACTCCAGTACATCTATTGATATGCCGACGGCTACTGATGCTACCAGCTATGGAGATGTAGACGAGCAAGATGGAGAATATGGAGCACAAAAATACTAAACAGACGTGCTATCTACTTAGCCAGTAGAATTCCACATTTCTGGAACAGATGGCATCGCGAATATCTCCTAGATTTGTGCGAGTTTCACCGAAGTACCACCAAGGGTAGCAGTATCCCGTCAATCAAGGTCGGCGATCTTGTTTCGATTCGTGACGATAACAACCATCAACAAGGATTCTGGCCCATCGGAAAGGTGGAGGAGATAGTAAAAGGGAGAGACAGTTCGTACAACACGAGCGTCTCCTCGGCTATGGTAGAGTAATAGATACATCTCCTGTCATCACATATTTTTTCTAGAACATAAAGACGATTTATACCTGTTGTATGTTGGGGCCGCCATCATGTTGCGAGTAACTCGCAGAGTCTGGTTCGGTTTTGGATTCAGAAAGCTATTTCTGATCGTCTTACGGCTCTTAAAATCCTCCAACACTGAACTTTAAGATTTAAAGCTAAATAGTTCTGATAAATTTGGGCTGAAAACGAATAACAAAGGAACCGGCAGTCCTTCAAGTATTGAGGTTTCATGTTCGCGTCTCTCACGCTCTCTCTGTTGTCAAGGAATGTTAGAATGGCTTGCCCTCCACACAGGCGTTGCTATGGGAAAATCGTCACGTGATCAATTGATGCAAAAGGTCTATTGAAATCAAACCCCCAACATGTTTTGTTTGAACTTGCCCTTCACTTGTGTGAGTGATTGACAGATATAACCTATTGTGTTCCATATTTTGTTATGCGTGTCTACTGAGTTATAGGGAGAAAGAAAATGTACACTCACCACGAAAGGATTGATATGTAATACAGTCCGATGTTGGTTGTATTTATTTAGAGTAAATATTCGATCAAAAACTCAAAAGGTGTCAACCTAAAGCAGTTGACATTGTTAAATAATTTTGCCCACCCACCCACCCTCCCTTGGCATCGTAGTTTCCAGTAATTGTTTATTGTATGACATAAACTAAGTATATACTAGTATTTGTAATTGCTAACTGCTAGATGAAGCTATAGTAATAAAGTGGGGTCATCATCCCATACTGACGAGTTCTAATAAGAACGAAACAGCTGTCTATGGCTGCAATCTAGTCCGAGCGCTTTTTATGTCAGGCCTAGCTAACCGTAGTGCTTTGTGTTGGAATTTTACGTTGTATATCAGCTTTGCTGTAGTCTTCGGACTTTTCATTCGTTATTTTTCATATTTTTGGCTGCATAGGTCCTCACTTCGGATCCAACGTATTTTTACAGGATGTTTGTTCACGGTGTTTGCTTATATTTTTTCTATTATGGATTTTTGTACCGTAGGTCTTATATGGATCCGAATATTCCTGTTATTGTCATCATTTATAAAGCTGGTCTGGCCAGCATAACTATTTCTCACAAGGCACTGACATGTTAGGTTCAGATTTGTTTGGTTTTTGGCTTTTCGCCACACGTAATGACGTGTGACCCGATAACCAAACATTTCTGTGGGCTCGAAACTAGATGCTCCTTAGCTCAGTCCCGGGTCGGTAGTGCATTGGCACCGAAGCCTGTGTTCTGTTTGCTATGCCATACTGACGAGTTCTAATAAGAACGAAACAGCTGTCTATGGCTGCAATCTAGTCCGAGCGCTTTTCGTGTCAGGCCTAGCTAACCGTAGTGCTTTGTGTTGGAATTTTACGTTGTATATCAGCTTTGCTGTAGTCTTCGGACTTTTCATTCGTTATTTTTCATATTTTTGGCTGCATAGGTCCTCACTTCGGATCCAACGTATTTTTACAGGATGTTTGTTCACGGTGTTTGCTTATATTTTTTCTATAAATAAAATGTATTAATTAATTAAATGAAAATCGACCAAAAAAACTCAATGTCAGAAAATCGTGTGTATTTCCCTGGAATTGAATCGCACATCAACGAAACTTAAGCACAGCAACGTCTATACTCTAAACGAACAAGGCGTGTCAATCATATTATGTGACGTCATCGGTCACGTGATTAAGCAGTAAATCGTAGCGGAGGCGGCCGTGGCCGGGTTTGCTGTGAATTAAGTCCTTTGTCGCGTGAAGCCTTAATTCTTGCCCTAATTCATTCAATTTGAATTTTATGAACAGTCAAGTGCAAGTATAGCGATACGTCGATCTTGTATATAAACAATTAACGTCCTTTACATGTTTGCATATATAATGGTACTTAGCGATTTGATTTGGGCCTCACAAAGTACATCCAATGTCTCATTCTACTTCCAAATCACATCACGGAACATACCCGGAATAAAACCTGGAACACACTCGGAACACCCGAAAAAATAATTAAAAAATAAATGAAAAAATATACATCCCTAGAGCCTCTACCGTGAGAATCACACAGGCATCCCAGTCACTTTTAAACGAGCTCCGGCAACTTCCGCAATTACGTCATGCCACTGGCGCTAAATGACGTGTTAACTATTTCATCGCCTAAAATAGCTTGCAGCGAAGTATAACGCTCCGAATTTTAACCTACTCCGCTTTTGACCCCAGTAAATACACACGATTTACTGCTTAATCACGTGACCGATGACGTCACAATATGATTGACACACCTTGTTCGTTTAGAGTAATAGACGTTGCTGTGCTTAAGTTTCGTTGATGTGCGATTCAATTCCAGGGAAATACACACGATTTTCTGAGTGTTTTTTTTTCGATTTTCATTTAATTAATTAATAAATTTTATTTATCTATTTATATATCAATAGATAAATAAAATAAATAATAAATTAGCTAATATAAATAGTTATATTAGCTAATTGCGGGCGACCGCAGGGAGCCCGCAATCCTAATAGGCACATCAGATCTCGATTTGTACAAAAAATGTTCTGCCTATTGGTATGATTGGAATGCAGTCACGCAGGTTAGAAGCTTGTCATGATCACACCACGTGGTTGATCCGAGCCGTGCGAACTGGGTTTTTTCGGTAAGTTAACGTGTTTATTCCATAATATTATAAACAGTATTAGCATAGATACATAAATAAGACATCGCTTTGTATTTTGGAGGATTTATTTTTGCAGTATTGGTATGTTTCGTGTCATAAATTCGCTACAAAGCAGGGCTCAAATTGATCGAATCCTACAGGGCACGTACGCGTGGAGATTCCTAGCGCGTGGCCTGACAGAGATTAGTGAACCATTTCTTGGCTCAATCCAAGCGAATCGCTCTTTACAGAAACAAGAAGCCCATGGCCTACTTTGGCCTAGCTTGGAGTCAAACAATGGTACAGTTTTGCCGAAATTAGACCCAGTCTGGTCGCCCCAAATCGTACAAACTAAACCAGAAACTAAACCAGAACCAATAACACAGAAATATCAAACAAGCATAGTGACTTAAACAACTTGTTATTTAAAATGCTACTTAGTTAAGGTTAAGACTCAAAAATGCAAAGCAGATGATCACCTTGACAGTTTAAATAAGTTTACGGTTGAGCAATTAGTTTACCCGAGCTATATAATTATAAACCCAAAACCTGCTAAGTCTAAAGTTAACCGAAGGAAAAGAGACCGCGAGCCTTCTCGAATTCCCAAAGTAAAGTTGTCCCGTTATCTATCACATAGAAAGAAAAGGAAAATATGCAAATTGTTACTGAAAAATGTGCCAAAATCATCAGAAATATATAATTTCTTCAATTGTTTTAAATCCTGGTCTCGTAAGTATTACGGTGAAAGCTGTTTCGGCTACTATTACTTCAAACGATACCGAAAAAGTTTAAAGATTGATTTAAAATGCCAGAAAAGCAAAGCTCGAAATGCCATGAATACATGCTTTAATAGTGTTTCACCTGTTATGAGCAACGTCATGATGGATGATTCATTCACGCTTTGTGGTGGTATTAATAAACAGTTGGATCACCTGGCCACTTCGTCAGTCGACATAACCAGTGCAAATGATCGCTTGATAAACAGATTGTATGATAAAGGCTTACAGAACCTGGTACTTCTTTTTGTGCCGACTTCACAACAGACTACCCTATTTCCACCAGACGTACTCACTTGTTTGCTACTGTTGTGTTATTAACCTTTGTTGAACATTAAATTATATTTATCGTTACTGCTGTGGTTATTTTAAAGCTCATATAGTCTTATGGCTGTATCGCGTGACTGACCCTTTTCCGCTATAAGGACCAGGGAGATTTCGGAGGACCTCCGATAATTTGATATTAATTTTTTGTAGAATTACTATTAAAAATGGCAGCAAAATATACCAAGGGTCCCCAACCTGCTAACAGAGACTCTTCTTGTGTTCTCTCGCCATTAGATTTCGTCTGTCACGAAGAAAACAGGCCAGCTACGCGAAGAGACACACATACGAACGATTTTTGGAAATACCTAATAGTAGAAATGCTCTGCTAGGAGGGCAAGGGTACCCCAATACGTACTACACTCCTGTTTATGCCTTTTATTCAAGGTGCATAACCTTTGGTTGTATAAAACAGGGATATAAATTTGAGAGCTCACCGACACCAGTGCCGGACTAAAATCAAAGCCAACATTAAGTAACGCTTATTTTCATGAAATTCAAGCTGCCTGTACGAGCCCGCACTTCATGACCAGGGGTTACAACTAGTTTATTATTTATTTTATTTATCTATTGATATATTTCATTTATCAATCGAAAACTGTCAACCTGCACCCAACCTAACCTGCAACCTGCACTTTGTACCGTCCGCATTTTCGATGTCAGCGGTACTTCAATGGTCACGATCAACGCACACAGCGGTCAAACGTCTGCGCATGCGTTAAGTCTTGCAACAACAACGTATTCCAAATCAAATTCAAAGCGAGCCGGCGGCCGTCACTGTTCACAAACCCGCTTTCAAACCTTGAGAACTTCTTTGGTAAATTACGAAACAATTTGGTAAACTCAGTTTGAAGTTTGTTCAATTTCCCGTCGACTGTGAAAATAGTCTTTTGGGGGTAGAAGTTCACTGTAATACGTTTTAAGGTAATTTTGCGCGGGAAATCTGACCGTAATACGCACGCGCAGACGTTTGACCGCTGTGTGCGATCAACGAAGCAGTTTCTGATCGTTTTGAGCGGTCCTTTCCTTCAACTTCAATGGATTTACAGAAGGTTAACTAGTTTAAGAGTTTTGGAACCAAGCTAAGAACTTATCAAGACGTCGTTTGGACCGTGAATGGCTATTTATGGGCTGGTATCCTTGGGGGAAAACGAAACGCTAAAGTAAAGACAGTTCGAAGATGATAGAGCGGTTTTCAGTTGAGTGTAGTAAAACCAAACGCAAATTACCCACAGCCAGCCAATCATAGGAGCGAGTAATCACAAGTAACTCATAAATGGCTTCCCTGTGAGCCAATGACAAACCAAAGCAAAGCCAAAACCAATTTGCGTTTGGTTTTACTTTGGATTCTGATTGGTTGGTTTACTTTCTCAGCCAATAGGAGAGCTTAGTAAACGCAAAACCAAAACACTTCCGACACTCAATTGAAATCCGCTCTAGATGGTAAGCCTTGCATCAGTTTTAAAGTAATTCCTAATTTACCTAGAAGTAGATATGTTGATCAGTAGTTCCCTTAATAATACTAACAAGTAAATGAGTATTTCATGGACGAACTGTGCAAAAACAGGATGAGCCGGGGTGGCGCAGTGGTTAAGCGCTTCTCCTCACTTCTGGCTCTGTGGGAAATGGCAAGATGTTGAGGTCTTTTTAGCAATCTAGCCTTCTAGGGCCCAGGTTCGATCACCAAAGCGACACTATATTGTATGTGAGTTGAGTTTGTTGGTATACTGATCAGTTGGTGGTTAAATCTGTATGCCCAAATCATATGGGTTGTTTAATACATGACATTTTATTGAATATAGGTACTGCAAGCTCACAGAACATTTGTTGTATTTGCTGACCCACCAATACCCTTGTCCCATCCAGCACACAGAGTGCTGAGGAGATGAGTGAGGCTATTAAAAGGTCAAGGCCTGCCAATACCCTTAGTATCTGATCCAGTACGTGGCATGCTGAGGAGATGAGTAAGGCTGTTAAAAGGCCAAGGTGTTGTTACATGTACAATGTTACTGTAACAGCTAGAGCTCAAAAAGTCATCATGCCAGGCTTATCACACTATCCGCTGGGAATGCCTCCACCATGCATGTACGCCACAAACAGTGTTGTCATTTGTTTATGTATCCAAATAGAACTAACTCACTTCGCTCAATACAGATCATCTGACCAAACCCTCGATAACTGTTTCTGTTTTGTTTTTATCCTACGGAAAAATGCATAAACTCCAACACAAGCGCTAAATTCCCTGGAGACATCACACGATCCGTATTGCCCACTTTAGAAAGGAGTATAGGGGGATGGGGCGTGTTCGGTTTCGCAAAGGTGCTTGGGATCGTTAATTGCGATATTTGCCATGTTTCTTTGTATTCTGCAGTTAGGGTGTCCCCAGTAACGATCCCCAAGCACCTTTGCAAAACCAAACTCACCCTATCCCCCTACTTGTTTCTAAAGTGGGAAATTGGATATCACTGAGCTAAGGGCGACATTAACCTTCAATAATAAACTTAAAAGTTGGTACCTATAAATGTACATGTAATTGCATGATGATCTCTTCACACATAGTGGAAAATCTTGCAAGTATTACTTACATTAATTGTTTGACCTGGCACAACTCCACCACTAACTGTCCAACCAGGAAGTGGTCCATAAAGAAGAGTTTCTGAAATATAAAAAAGTATTTAATAAACAAGGACCCGCACTATAAAAGGGAAAAGACCTTCGCCCTTTAGGTCAAACAAGATAGCAAGTAATCAGTATTCTCCTGTTAGGATGGCAAAATTAAAATAAGATAGGTAACTAGTTCCTGTAAAAACTAGTGTTGGTCTGCGTCGGTGGGGAAGATAAACACTGGTATATAATCAACTAAAGTCGATTGAGGTACGCTAACCGCCGTGGAAAGCGAGTAGCAGCTGACGTTTCGAGCGCTAGCCCTAGAAGGGCTAGCGAAGGGCTAGCGCTCGACACGTCAGCTGCTACTCGCTTTCCACGGCGGTTAGCATACCTCAATCGACTTTAGTTCATTATATACCAAAATTAAAATAAGCCGAGAAAAAATAAACAGCAGGAAGCTAGTTGGTCAGTTATGCCTGCCAATAGCGTTTCATAAGAACCGGTTACAAACTCTTTAGTGTATTTTGAACTCGTGGATGCGCGCATGCACAGGAACGAGTAATTGTAGATGTGTGAAGTAATAGTTCAAAGCCGACAATGAGGACTGGACGGGATTTCAAGTCCGCGCAATTAGTTCCAGTCCGAGGCGCAGCCGAGTAATTGCAAGGACTTGAAATCCCGTCCAGTCCGAATTGGAGGCTTTGAACTGACATCTCATAGTCACGAATAATTAATGAGAGTTTTAAAAAAGCTAATTAACCAACATTTGTTGTTTGCACTTTGGGTTTAATTAAATCGTCCAATGTTTAAATGACATCAATTCGCCTATTAGAATGAACACACCAACATAGTAATACAAAATAGCACTGATTAAACAATAGAAAAACAAAGGGATTTGTATAACTTAGATTCAGTATAACTTCACACTTTAGTGCGTTCCCTCTATTTGAAAAAAACAAAAACGAATTGTTCTTAATTAAAGCACTTGTATTGGAGTTTGTTCACCACCGCCTCCTGGGAATGAAAAACTGGATAAAAACAAATCCAAGGTTATAGATTCGATTTGATTAGTCATGGCTTCGAGCGACGAAGAGAGCTTTCGACCTTTGAAACGTTTTAGAAAATCGAAAAGCAGAGAAGGAGAAGAGAAGGAGCTTGCTAACGCCGTACCTCTGTCTACACGGTATAAGAACAAATCGGCTGTAAGCGTGTTCGTTGAATGGCGGGAAGGTAGAGAAAACAAAGTCGCTGCGTTGGAGAGTACGAGTTTAAAATTATCTTTGGAAGATATAGAAAACCTGGACGAAGATTGGGAAAAAATGATTTCATGCATTGTAAAATGTCTACCAATAAATTGTTGTTGTAGTTTGACTTGTAATTTTTTTTCTAGGCTTAAGTAGAAGGACTGAACTAATGTTTTCAAGTTGTAGTACTGAATTAATTTTGTTCCAGTCCTAGGACTAGAACAAAATTAATTCAGTCCTAGGACTAGAACAAAATTAATTCAGTCCTACAACTTGAAAAGAATTAATTCAGTCCTTTGACTGGACCAGGTTCCATTATCATCATGTGGCCGATTTATAGACCTTTGATTGGTTGGTTTCCTCATTAATTATTCATGTGTATGAGATTGAATGTTCACCTCCCAGTGACGTATGTTTATAGCTGCACGATGTTCGGTATATAGTCGTACGATGTTCGGGATATAGTCGTACGATGTTCGGGATATGAGAACTACTGGTACGCATGTCCAGAAATGTAGACGAATATAATAATCTTATGTACGAGTCAATTCCAAAAGCGATCATACTCCCCCCGCCCCCTTCGGCAGACTCCCGGGCATTTGACTTTTTTGAACATTTATGGTAAAAATCCCCACTGTGTGGGTCTGTCACAAGTTCAAATGCCCCACTATCTGTGGCTTCTCCGCCGGACCCTAGATGAGGAGGTCTTGATATTTTATATACAAATTCAATCATATTCTCACCTTTAGAAACTAGTTCTGGAAAGGACAACGAGAGAACAGTTTTCCGTAACTCTCGTGATGAATTCCACACTCCATACAGTAGTGTTCCAACCGATTACAATAAGATGAAGTGAACACATTATGGAATATTACAAAATTATTTTAACAAGGACCGCTGACAGTATTAGTTCAGTGGTCAAATAGACCCTTCCACGTTTTTTTAAACTTTTGATATATACGTAAGAATAACAGCAAAACCGTCCATACAGCTGAAAAGAGCACCTCGAAGTTAGTTAAAATCCCAAATTTGAGAGTTATATCTTGAATAGAAGCAAATATACAGGCCCGCAAACTCTGAAAATTTCGGGAAATTTTACAGACGTTTGTATGGAAATTTCGACTGGGGGCATAAACTTCCTTTCTCCTCCCCTCTCCCCTACTTCCTTTTTCTCCTCGCGCCATTCTTCCCTCGTCCAAATACATTGCGGTTTCTATAATTCCCAAATAAAACTACGCAACTCCGACTATATAGTACTGTCCCACTAATGACGTATTGTATCTAAAACAACACGTAACACCCCGATGGCGGGGTTACGTAACCCATGATAAATACATTTCTTAGGAGGTAATACATAAAATATATTATGTAACAAGTCAGATTCTAAAGAAGATTCTAAAGAAATACAATTACATGTCGATGCAGGAAGACTATTCCACAACTTAGTCGTAGAGTAAAGAAACGCGGAATACATCAATTTTCCAGTGCGAATAGAGAGTAAACACAAGTTGTCCCTATTACGAAGGGTATAGGAGGTTCTCTGACAAGCGTATTGTGGACAAAGCTCAGACAAATAAGCTGTAAAATTATTAATCATGTTACGAGTATACATCACAAATAATTTATGCATTGACCTCCCGTCCCTAAGCCTATACAAACCTCATTCTTTTAATAAACTTTCCCTGTGCGTACCCTTCATTGCACCAGTTATTAGCTTAGCTGCTTCAAATTGGACAATTTCTAGCAAATCAGCTTCACCCAAAGAACACCCGGCCCAGACACGTCAGCATATTCCATATTAGAACGAACAAGAGATTTATAAAGAATTTCAAGTGTTGATATTGGAAGCTTAGAAGTAATACATTTAAATAAATTTAACGTTTTCATTGCCTTTTGGTGTAACTTAAGGATATGGGCCCTCCACGACATGTTATTAGAAAGTGAAACGCCTAAATGTTCGTGAGTACTTACTTCATCAATAGGTTTATCCGACAAGTTTAGAATAGGATGTTGGAGTTTATCCCTTTTAAGAGTAAAAAAACAAACCATACTTTTCGTCTTAGACACATTCATCGTAATATTCTATTCGTCGGACCACGAAGAAATAACAGAAATATCGTTATTCAAGGTACGGGTAGTTGAAACCTCTTCAAGAAGAAGTGTATCATCCGCGAAAAGAAAACAATTGCTATTAATATTAATCTGGATAGCATTAATATAAATCAAAAATAAATGCGGGCCAAGAACAGATCCGTGAGGTACCCCAGCTTTAGTTCATCCCAAGAAGAATTGGTGCCTTCAATGACAACACGCTGCAGTCTACCGCTCAGGTAACTTTCGAATCAATTAAAAAGGGTACCTTCAATTCCCGGCGATTTCAATTTGGCTAAAAGACCATCATGCCATATCTTATCAAATGCTTTAGATATATCTAAGAACACTGCTCTTACTTCATATCCTCGGTCCAGCGCTTCGTAAATTTTATGTACTATATAGACCAACTGCATCACCGTTGAATCACCAAGGCGGAACCCAGATTGAAAACGGTAGAAAAACCCATTACAATCAAGAAACGATTACAAATTCATAAAATTCATAAAAGATTTACTAATACATGAAAGAAGAGACACAGGGCGATAGTTTTACTTAAGCTGCCGATTATCTTTTTTGAATAAAGGTAAGCGTTTGCTAACTTCCAAAGTTGTGGAAACTGACCAAGATCGAGAGAAATATCAGTTAATAAGGCGCGTAAGTGGCTTGCAAATCTCGGGTAAACCATAGTTCAATGATTCTATTACTAATTCCATCAGTTCCACAGGCTTTAGTTACGTCTAGAAGACTAAGAATGTTAGAACTTCTTCCTCGGTAGCAACAATCGTAAATAACGAAGAATTGAATACACGAATGAGATGAGGAATTGTGGCAGTAGCTATAGGTAAATGGGCCTGGCTGACAAAATAATCGTTAAATATCTCCGCTTTCTTCTTCGGATCAAAAATATACTTATCACTTTCATACAAGGGCGGTATTGAAGTGCCAGCCTTAGAGCCATAAAACGATTTGACAAGTCTCCACCACTGTTAGCCGAAGTACACAGTAATTATAGTCTTTTCATGACGCGCGGATCTTGCCCTTCAGTATCGTATCATGATCAGTGCCTGCAAAACATGTCCTCCAGTGGGGAAGGGAGGAGCGCATTGTGCTTGGCCATGCAAGGCATTGTGGTCGAAACAGCAATGAACCGCAAAGAACCGTTGCTGCGCAGCAAAAATGATTAATAAAACATCAGTTTTATATCAGTGACATAAAACTGTTTAACAAAACAAGTGTTTAAAATCACTGAAATAAAACTCATGTTTTATTCATCAGTGGCTATACTGAGGTATAAAGAGGCCATCATGTTGTGTCAATCAGCACATTCATGATTGGCTAGTACCCTTATGAATTATTAATGAGTTTTAGAAAAGTCATATACAGAATTCGTGTCCGTGTTTTATAGTCCAGTCATTCTATGAAAAAATAGGGGTCAACCCACCACTAATTGCAACAGAAGGTATCTCAACGGTTTTGGGTCCAGAAATACTTCATGTATAACATATCAAAAGTCCTACAAAATCCTAATAGGGGAAAACGCTCAAAATCGGGTTTGTTTATGAAGAGTTCGCCAGTAATTTTTCACGGCATCAAAACGAGGCTCTGCTAAGTACCTCTTGAAGGTATTTCGAGTTAAGCATAAAAAAAAAGCCTATTTACATGTAGTTGATAAAAATAGTAATATGCATCCATGTAATAATACAAATGCGTGTAATTATCTAGTACTTTTATTTATTCAGCGGAAATCGAGATATTTTTTATACTGAAGGGTACCTATAATAATGTATAGTAAACTTTGTTTTTCCTTGTTATTAGTTTGTGAGTTATATATATTTTTTAAATCATGGCTGATTTATTAGAATATAAACTTTAGAAGTTAATCAGAACTGTACAGAAACAATATTTAGTAAAGAATTAGGGCCGAATCGCACTAAAGGATAACATTTGAAATGTCGCGCCAAAAATATTTTGCCCAAACAACCCTGATAACTTTGACAATCGAAATGCACCATCGCACTAGGATTTCTCGTTTTCTCAAAATGTTTACTTTTTCTTTCTCAAGAACAGCACGAGGTCACGGTTCACCGCGTAATCTAATTATAATATCACAAATATGACAGTTTAATTAAAAAAACAATAGCCTGTGTTTATTCTATAAAATGTTGTCCTACTTGTGCAGCTTGTCCTGCTTCGAGGCACGACAACTGAAACATTCGGAAACTTTGAAGTTTTGTTGTCCTTAGGAATTTTTCTACAATCTCAGAAAAGGCAATCGCACTGTGACAAGTGTAGCGATGACAGCTTTTGATGTAAAATTGACAGAACTTGTCCCAGTGCGATTCGGACCACGAGTGAGATCTACAACAGCATTATCAACCCTGAAGAAAATTGTCATCGTTTTCCCGGCTTTAAACACATTCTTTGCAGGTAAGCATTGGATATCGCTTAGTCTATAAAATAATAATCACTTTGAGCAATAACATTTAAGCGTCGGTGCGTTTTCCCGGCTGACAATTGCACGAGCCAAGCGTAGCTTACAGTAATTTAAAACTTGTTTGGATGAAAAACTTGATAAAATTATGAATTGTGCACAAATAATAATTGTATTTTGTACATAATCAATTGGTTTCAGAAAATAATCTAACCACTGATCGCCTATTTCCATGCCAGTGACGTTCATCAGCTAATACTGTGTTTGTGTGTTGAATTCAGCTTGCAATGGTGCCTCCCGTTAAAATTGATAATTTCTAGTATATATTTTCAAGAGATAAAACGAATCGATACTTAATGCTCAAAACGACAATATTGAGACCACATTTTTCTCGAATACTTTTCATATTTATTTAGTTATGGACAACAATTTCAATTACTCGCTATAATTACTTGAATTGGCACCCCCTCGAATAAGCGCCCCGTTCGGATATATGCAGCCTTCTTATCGCCCCGTGCCCCGCCCCATAGTTCATTTTCTTTTTCTTTTGGTCACAATATCAATACAAAAAAACGAAGTTAGAAGACCAGTGGAGGCTTAACGAGGGGTAGAGGAATGACAGAAGGTCAACGACTTACATGGCTACTCTCAATGCCCGCGTGCGCTGAGGTCAACCGCGTGATGCAAGAGCTGACAGGTGTCAACTATAACTCCGGCGAACAAAATAAAGACATGTCAAGGTCAAGAAAAGAGTGCGACGTCAAAGATACGCTAACTATCCTCTCCGCTCTTCAAGATCGCAGTCCCTTTTCAGAAGACCCGCACTTGAGAAACATCATGAATGGAGTACACGGGGACAGTTCCGTCAATGTCGATAACGCTCGTGAAATTGGAGAGAAGATCATTGCATCCATGGCTGGACGGTCAGCTACAGAGTACTCGTTCAAGAGAAGTGAGCAGGCGATTACTCTCGCATCGAAGTCGGCTGTCAAGATTGGCAATGAACAAGTAGAGGTCGACCCCCAGCTCCTATTCCAGCGTTTGATCTTGGCGTCCAACAGCTGCGAAGACGTCCCTGCAATATTTCGCTACGAGTTGAGCAGTTATCCGACATCGCTATTCGATTCATCGCTGATGCTACGACAGGCCAATAAGCCCGCTCTGGCCGATGCTATTTGGTCCAAGCTCTCTCCAGACGTAATTACCGAGAAAGCGCCACGTGATACTGATGTACAGTACGTGTTAGACGGTGGAGCACTTCTGCACAGAGTGGCTTGGCCTTCTCTGGGATCCGCGACTTACAAAGAAGTTTGTAGTCTTTACTGTGGCTATATTACTAAGAAGTATAAAAGGCCAATCGTTGTCTTTGACGGGTATGACCAGAGCGTGTCAACGAAGCACATGACGCAACAGAGGAGATCAGCGGGCAAGGTTGGGACTACTGTAACGTTTGAGGAAGACATCAAGATCACTATGAAGAAGGACGTGTTCCTGTCCAATACCAAGAACAAGCAGCGTTTCTTTACCATGTTGAGCGACAGTCTATGCCACAGCCAGTGTGAGACGCGTCATACAGAAAGCGATGCCGATCTCCTTATTGTCAAGACAGCTGTAGAGTCCGCGCAAACAAGAACGACCCCCGAACGACCATACTCGTTGGAGACGATACAGACCTCCTTGTCCTTCTTTTGCTTTACGTCGATCCTGATGGCTATGACCTGTTCTTTATTCATGAGCAAAAGACCAATTCCTTACGTCGTCGTGTATGGAACATTAAGAGCATACAAGTCCAGCTAGGGAAAGAGGTTTGCCGTAACATCCTTTTCATCCACGATGTTCTCGGCTGCGACACCACATCTCGCGCACATGGAATCGGGAAAGGATCGGCCCTGAAGAAGTTTATCACGTCCGCTCATTTCCGCGAGCAAGCGGATGTGTTTAATGGCATTGCAACAAAAGAGGCTATCGAAACGGCAGGGCATAATGCTCTAGTGATCTTCTATAACGGGAAGCCAGGAAGCCAGCTCTATGAGATCCGGTATCAACGCTACGAAGAAAAACTGGCAACAAGAACCCAGATTCAACCTAACAGCCTCCCAACTACATCGGCTGCAGTGAAATACCACAGTTACCGGGTGTACGCCCACATCCTGCAATGGAAAGGGAAGGACGTGGGTGTTGAAGAGTGGGGCTGGAAGGTGAGAGACGGGCAGGTTATCCCGGTGATGACGGATATGCCACCAGCGCCAGAGAGCCTACTGCAAATAGTGAGGTGCAACTGTGCATCCGGATGTAGCACGATGCGATGTTCCTGCCGCAAGCACAGCCTAGAATGTTCGCCGGCTTCTGGCCAGTGCAAAGGCTCTAGCTGCACAAACTCCTCTGTCCTGACTGAAGAAAATGACAGTGACGACGAGTAGAAGTCTCAAAATGTGACGTTTTTCTCATATTTTACTAGTGTCATACCCGAAAAGAAATTGTCATGAGTCTGATGTTTGTTGATGCACCATGACCACAAGTTAATCATAAGAATAAAACAAACTATTAATGTCTTTTGAGCTTTTGGGTATTAATGTGACACTCGCATAAATGCATGGGCGTATACACGAATCCGGCCGGTCACACGATTACACTTATCAGTGTTAACTAATTAAATGGCTTAGTTGTACCACTCTTAACACAAATCCATTCAAATTCTGGAAATTTTAAGGTTTTAACGAGCAAAATAACACTTCCGGTTTCAGCCTCGTTTTCATGCTGCAGCATAGCGCGAGTAGCAATTATGTCAATTTTGAGGGCTTTCCCGTGCAGGACTTTAGTAGGACTTTTAGTATGTTAATCAAAGCAGTTGTCTGAGCTATATTTTGAAGAGAAACCTTCTGTTGCAATTAGTGGTGGGTTAAACCACAGAATGACTGGACTATTAGGTAATGTTTACAATATGAGCGACCGAATTGTATGGGATTAACAATCGCGAGCCGCTTCAGCGAATACTGTAATAAACTTGTACAACGAAAGCTAATTGAACACTGACGTGATTTTAGTTTTTCATTAACATTTCCCTTGTTACTTGTGTACATACCCAAAGCTAATTGAACATTGTACAGGATCGAAATACAAATATGTAGAAAGTGGATTTTAGTTTCTCACCATTTCATCACCATACGAAGTTGACGAGGAAACATGTCGCTTTCACTCCATAAAATCGTCAGTGTTTTTTAGATCATGTATTACATGTTTATTAAAAAGTATCAAAAATGGCACTTCCAAGAGATAATAATTTTGGGAAATTTTGATGAAAAGCAAAGAATTACTTCCCCAATCAACGACTGTTTATAGCTTTGTCGTTCATCACTAGTAATGGCATGTGCAGTTGGAATACAGAACAATAATTTGGGTCCCATGCATGATGGTCATGTAGGAATAACAGTGAGTCTTGGGAGCCTTTGTGTTTGAGCTCCCATATTGGATTGTTGCACTTATAACGATATAACCGTCAGTTTCGGACCACAACATAGTCTTTTCGGGAAAAAAATTCCTGAGTTTTCTCTGACTTTTCACTTGACCTCCAGCTTACGCTCATATTTTTTCCAAATATTCAATCATTATTTTGAGACAGAAACATTGAACAGAACCGCCCAAAACAACCCAAAGAAATAAGTATGTCAAAGCCTGGAAATACAAATTCCCTGACTTTTCATTGAAATTTGGGGTTTCCCAAATCCTAAATCCCTGACAATTCCTGACATTGTAGGACTGCTACTTCCCAACAGTCGTTTTTATATAGAGCCACTAACATTACGGAATTCTCTTCCAATGGAACTTAAAGAAATCCAATCTGTTAAATATAAAGTGTTTAAAAATCTATTTAAAGAGAACACTATTAGAAAACTTATTCAGCTAATGAAATAGTATCAGCATAATGCATGTTTTAGCTTATTCATAAATATCTTATGTAACTTTTATATAGATTGAGTCACTAAAATCAAGAATTCAAATATGTTAGTGTTTAAAAACTCTGTAAAGAGGTCACTTTTAGAAAACTGGCTCTATTACATCAAATTAAATAGCTATAGCTCAATAGAGATTGTCTATTATTAGCCTGTCTCAGCATATTGTATGTGGTTTAGTTAATTTTAGACTTTTAAAAGCAATAAAAAACATAACAGAAATTTAAAAATTACTTAAATTACTTTACGTCAAGGAAAGATCTGACATTACATTCCTTCTCTAAATGAATTAAAGTCTCACCTCTTAAAGCGAGGTTATAAGCGTTCTTTCCTCGATCTACAAATACAACGTGCTGCTAATATTTCTCGTAACGATGCTTTACAGGCTAAACATGCACAAGATTCTAAGCGAATTCCTTTCGTCATCACATATAATCCAGCACTACCTAACATTTCATCACAGATTCGTAAACATTCTCACATACTGTTTTCTTCTAATCGCTGCATGTAAAGACGTTTTTGTTAACCTGCCTCTCGTCGCTCACCGCCGTTGCCCTAACCTTCGTGACCTACTTGTCAAATCACAACTACGTAATGTGACTAACAAACCTGCTCTTCCATCTGGCTCTTTCCGCTGCGGAAAAAACTGTGCCACTTGTCCTTACATTAATCATGGCCTCGTTAGCTACACTTTTTCTTCCACCGGAGAAACCCGTTTCATTAAGTCACTTATCACATGTAACACTAGTAACGTTATCTACATGGTACAATGCAATCGCTGCCGCTTACAATACATCGGTGAAACTAAACGACGGCTCAAAGACCGATTTAATGAACACAGACGAGCAGTTGACAAATTTAATATTAAATCTAAACCCACCACAGTTTCTGAACATTTCCTTTCCTGCTCTATCCATTCTAATACTGACATGCAACTTATCCCCTTAGAAATAATTTATTCTTCGCGAGACTCTATTCGTAAAGCCAGGGAGTCATATCTTATCGACATAGCTAAACAAACGTGAACAAACGTGATGAAACTTAATATGTTATCTTGTAGACCCGTATTTTTATGTTATCTCAAATCCATATCAGTTTACTTACGTCATTTCCTTTTTCCTCATAGATTGTGTAATCACCTTGATATTTATACTTGCCATTGCGAAATATTCATTTGTAAGATCTACCTGAAGAAGGCTGGTTTGGCCAGCCGAAATATCGTAGAATTCTCTATATATACGTTGTTCGATCAGTTTTTCTGTAGTCCTTGGACTTGTTTACTTATTAGTATTTTTGGCTGATCAGATCTCTCCGCAAGATCCAACGTACCACCGACAGAATTGTCGTATACGGTTTTTGCTATTTTGTATTATTTGTCTAAATGAAGACAGCATTTGAAGAGTGATATTTTAAGGCATACCTTAGCGAAGTCGTGAAAAATCGCTAATTTAAGTAATCGCTAAATTTAAAAATTGCTAATTTTAATATTCGCTAAAAGTATTGCTGAAACATTTCTGGTCTGTCTAATTGTTATATAGTGGTCACCAGGCTTCAAGCTGACTTAGTAACCAGGCTTCAAGCTGACTTAGTAACCAGGCTTCAAGCTGACTTAGTAACCAGGCTTCAAGCTGACTTAGTAACCAGGCTTCAAGCTGACTTAGTAACCAGGCTTCAAGCTGACTTAGTAACCAGGCTTCAAGCTGACTTAGTAACCAGGCTTCAAGCTGACTTAGTAACCAGGCTTCAAGCTGACTTAGTAATCAGGCTTCAAGCTGACTTAGTAACCAGGCTTCAAGCTGACTTAGTAACCAGGCTTCAAGCTGACTTAGTAACCAGGCTTCAAGCTGACTTAGTAACCAGGCTTCAAGCTGACTTAGTAACCAGGCTTCAAGCTGACTTAGTAACCAGGCTTCAAGCTGACTTAGTAACCAGGCTTCAAGCTGACTTAGTAACCAGGCTTCAAGCTGACTTAGTAACCAGGCTTCAAGCTGACTTAGTAACCAGGCTTCAAGCTGACTTAGTAACCAGGCTTCAAGCTGACTTAGTAACCAGGCTTCAAGCTGACTTAGTAACCAGGCTTCAAGCTGACTTAGTAACCAGGCTTCAAACTGACTTAGTAACCAGGCTTCAAGCTGACTTAGTAACCAGGCTAGACCCTCTACCATCATTCACGATAGTGGGTGATGGTAAACAAAACATTCTACTGGGATGGCCTTAGTATTTCACATATTGTGTGCCACCGTTTATTCCTCTACTTGGGGAAATTGGGAAGCAACTTGTGGATTTTGTTTGTGATTATCCTGCAATTTGTATCTCAGGGAGGATACAATTATGAATGTTTTATTGTGTATTAGAATATGGTCATGTGACCCACTCAGCCAATCAGAGGCCAGCATTTGCTCACTCTTAATCCCATAGAAACTAAATTAGTATGCTCTAAGGGAATACTAATCTTGCTCTAAGTACTTAGAGAATACTATAATAAGGATTTTTCTTGTATGAATTCCTTTGTGGGTGTGACCATATTCTAAGTCAGTTAGATAATGAACGTTAGTGTTTTATGGCATTTAGAATGTCTTGCATTCATTAAGAAAGCCACGTACACGCTTGTGGCTTTCTTAATGAATACAAGGCATATTCTAAATGCCATAAACCACTCACGTTCATTATCTAACCTATATATATATACTAATTTCAATGCAAACAACATAGAAAAGATGCAAACTTGCTGGACAAGCAATATCATTAATAGACTTAAGACTTTCTCAAAGTCTTCCGCCTGCTTTTTTTGCGATTTGGGTTTTGTGCCAATTTTGGGTCTGGGAATAAATAACTATAAGAGTAGCCATTCAAAACAGCAGTACTGCATGCCTATCAATCATTAATTATGAAGTGTTTTTAGATTGACCACTTTGTCTAGCCTCCCAGCTAATCTGGCCCCACCTCCAAGAAACCTGATACCATACATCTGAGTTATCTCGGCAGATTTTTTGGTACAAAACACAAATTGAATCCTTGCAAAGGAAACAAGTCAACCAGTCGCTTAATTACTTCGCTCGCCTGTCACCGCCTGCAATTTCAATGCAAACAACATAGAAAAGATGCAAACTTGCTGGACAAGCAATATCATTAATAGACTTAAGACTTTCTCAAAGTCTTCCGCCTGCTTTTTTTGCGATTTGGGTTTTGTGCCAATTTTGGGTCTGGGAATAAATAACTATAAGAGTAGCCATTCAAAACAGCAGTACTGCATGCCTATCAATCATTAATTATGAAGTGTTTTTAGATTGACCACTTTGTCTAGCCTCCCAGCTAATCTGGCCCCACCTCCAAGAAACCTGATACCATACATCTGAGTTATCTCGGCAGATTTTTTGGTACAAAACACAAATTGAATCCCTGCAAAGGAAACAAGTCAACCAGTCGCTTAATTACTTCGCTCGCCTGTCACCAGAAAAAAACAACTTGCTTAACTGCTCACCTGAAAAAAATTGTGGTCGACTTGTGGCAAGCCTAGCAGTTTTTGCTGGACAAAAGGCAATTGAATATTGTACTTTATGACTAAAACACTTGTTATATTTCTTAGTAAGTTTCCTTATTCTACTTGATATATGGTAGGATTTACATGAAGTAATTCTGTGTGGAAGATATTTCGATAACATGTATGGAATAACATGTATGGAATTGGCCATAAAATTAGTTTTAACAAACTATGAAACAAAAGTATGGTCTATATATATAAGAGCCATGCAGAAAATAAAACAGTTTACTCCCTAGGCAGTTGCAGGAAGGAGAAAGAAACTGAGAGTAGGTGTGAAAGAAGTCGGACATATGACAAGAGTAGAGGTGGCACTGTGGACTAGGTGAACCAAAGTCACAATTAATCAGGGGCGGATCCAGGATTTTTGAAGGGGGGTGGCTGTCATAGATTTTTTGTTCGGGAACGTGCAAGGGGGGTGGCTGTCATAATTTTTTTGTTTGGGAACATGCATTGCCTCTGTAAAATGCTGTAAAATGCTGCAATTTGGCCAGTCCAACCAGCCCAAAGGGGAGTGGCTAGCCACCCAATCCACCCCCCTAAATCCACCCAGCTGATTAATATACATTTATTTCACTCAAAAGAACAGATAAAGAAATATTAACAATGATTAAATGAGTAGGCAGGACCTGAATAAACTGAAGGGTTGTCGAGACAGGAACTAGCTTCTTTACAAGCAGTAAGAAGAAGAAGCTAATATATTAATTAAAGAGAATCTTACATTAATAATACATTGAAATAAACAATACATTAATAAAATAAGTGAGTTGTGTATCTATAAGATAATATAAATGGATGATTGAGAGGTAATGAGACTAGGAGCTGAGATTAAGTATACATTATGTACAATGTAGCTATAAATAGTAATAGACTGATTTAGCTTGTGCAATTGTTGTCCCAATTCAGGTCATGTGGCAGCTCGATCTCCAAAGGATTCAGTGCTAATTAATTTGTTTTACAAATTTATGCATTACCTCTTGGGATACGGAAAAACAAAACAATAACATTACTCAAGGGAAAAGTCAGGTGCCCTCAATTGGGGCAACAAATGTACAAGCTAAATAAATCGGTCAATTGAAGTAGAATATTAGTGAATTTTACTGTTCGTCTGAGTATTCGATCGTTAATTAACATACATGTAGTAGCTACATATGTAGCTCATTAGCTGATAGCGGAAATACTTCTCTTGAATAAATTTGTTTTTGAATCTGCAAACATGTATGTTGATGAATCATTTTCCAAATAAACTTTGATTTCATTATGGTTAATTAATATTTTCCTAATCAGTCCTAGCATATTTTAAAACTGTTTGTTTCTGTTTCTGTTGCATGCGAATCCGCCTCGCATCGGCCGATCGGGAGCCCGGCTGACGAGTTGCATAACTTAAAATGTTTCTCTATAAATACTTGTCGAAGATGTCATTTAAGTACGTATATCGGCTTCATTTCTCCCTCAGACTTAATAATAACTCAATTATCTTACCTGTGTTTGGAAAAACAACTCCAAATGCATTAAGTACAACCAAAACCCTAAATATTGGCGCTGAGGGTAAATTACTAGTAGTCATCGCGCTGAACTGTTCTGCGTGTGCAGCACCTCAGGGAAGTCAACCATCCTCGTTCCCAGTGCCTCCTCAATCGGAGCACCTGGTCTGTTTCCGCGGGCAACAGCAGCAAACATGGCACGAATACAGTGTTTGTATGGGAATCGATGGGAATCCGATGCCACATAAAATCCGTAAAATCGAATTTCTGAAATATTCTTCAGATACAAACTTAAGATACCAGCCAAAAAGGTTAACATATCGAAATTTGGGGGATGTAGCTGTGCTGTGAAGCGTGCAATCGTGTTCAGTTTTCCAACATGACAGTGCGCAGCACCTCATGCAAGGAAGTAAACCTAACCATCCTCGTTCCCAGTGCCTCCTCAATCGGAGCCCTGCTGCCCCCTGTGGGTGTAAATTGCTATCCTCTTTCCTCGTGATGGGTTTGGAATGCCGGGCAATGCGATTTTCCGGGTGAAATTTGGACCTGTCGAAAAGCGTATACAGGGGACAGCGAACTCAAGACCCTCATAAATTGCGTTTTAAGCCACCAGGGCCCGGTTCCTGAAAGCCCGATTAGCGCTAATCCAGAGTTAATTACCATGACAACTAATATGTTTTGTTGAGAGTTAATCAAGGATTAGCGCTAATATTAATCGGGCTTTCAGGAACCGGGCCCAGGACGACAAACCACAATGGATAAGGTAAATTAACGTTTATTTTATGTTCAAATATGCATGTTTCTGCAATACTTCGATCCTTTAACTTAATCCACATACATTCCCTACTAAATCAAATAGAAACGTTGTGTGAGCTCCCGGCTTATATTTGTTTTAAGAACATCAAAATTCACTACAAAATTTTGGCGCGCGCTCAGTGGCCAAAAGCGATCACGTGACGTGTTCGTTGTGGTCCGCGGATGGAAAGTAAGCAGGCGATAATGCCCACTGAGAACGGAAGACAATTTTGTGTTGAACAATAACGCAAATAGACTGTGTCTGCGGTCTCGGACCTATTATACAAATAGACTGTGTCCGTCGAGGAACTATTGGCTGATAGTTGCCCGCGGAAATTTGATGTTCTTAAAACAAATATAAGCCCGAGAACGAAGTTCGAGGGCTTATATGCTAGTTTTATGAACATCAAAATTTCCAAGGGAAACTATCAGCCGATAGTTCCGAGACAAACACAGTCTATTTGTCGTTATTGTTCATCACAAAATTGTCTTCCGCTCTCAGCGGGCACTATCGCCTGATAGTTTTCTTGTTATTCCACTTCACCACTATGGGCATCGACATCAGCTCGTGGAGAATACACATTGGTTGTTTTCATGCAAACTGCATCTCTAAACGTATTCATCGTGACTCATCCGGTAGCAGGATATCTTGCAACATCACCATGCCAAGAGGAATCTTCACTTTACTCTTTTGCCTCGCCGCAATTACGCTTGGCGGATCTTCTCTGGTAATTTGTATGGATGTTCAACCTAATCCTGGCCCTACTTCGTCTTCTGCCACTCCTATGGACACTGTTATCGACTACAACCTGCTTACACCTAAATTTACTGTGCTCTTCAACGCTGCTAAACGTGTCCAATTAAAACTCGTCCGTTACCAGCATCATTTCGTCAACTATAAATTCTACATCCAGAACAATATCATACCTAATGGACTTATGCCTAAATGTACACCAGCCTTTACCCCCAACAACTTCTGGTTCTATAAACAATGGAAAAACATTCAATATTATACAGCCCGGCGACACTTGAAACTACTCATCTCAGAATGCGGTAAAAAATCAAGTCACTGAAACAGGACCTTTTTGACCACAAGGAACAATTACGTAGAACTTGTCCTCCTGGACATTTTTACTTATTTTATAGGTAAGATTGACTCTATGGCTTTATCTCTTGAGTCCATACTTTCCTTTAGAAGACGCAAAAAAGGTAAAATCTTTTTAACGAACAGAACTAATCGGCGTAATTTCGCAATTAATACCTCTAATAACAACAGTCACGCTAACAATTTTGCTCTACGTGTACCTCCGACTCCTAACCCTAATAAGAAACGTAATCGACGTAAAAATAAAACACCCAACCTTTCTGCTCATAAGAATATTTATAATAAACTCGACACCACTGCAGTTATTAATTTAACTCAGACACCACTTTCTCAGGACGAAACTTTCATACTCGCTCGTGGTTTAACCTTCTGCCCCACACCGCGACACATTAATTGGCCGGAAGTAACAGCTGACATATATGATTTTTCTCGACGTATGCGTTTAACAGAATATTTTCACGATCATAACGATTCTAATTCCAACCACCACCTGAATCCATTTCACCTTAAGAGCACTTGGACGCCTCCTGCCGACAGAGACACTGCTTTAAATGCTTTTTTAGCTGCTATTAAAACTGACATTACCACTAATAAGCCTAATCGCATCTCTGATAATTTATCTAATAGTGAACGCAAAAGCATTCAGCGACTTAAACAACGACAAGACATCGTCATCAAACCCGCAGACAAGGGGTCTGGTACGGTAGTAATGGACAGGACGTGGTACATAGACGAATGTAATCGACAACTTGATAACTGTAAATTTTACAAACAACTTGACACTGACATTACTAATAACATACAAACACGTATCACATTTTATGTTCAACGTATGCTTAACGACAAAATTATCGATGACAAAACCAAACAGTACCTTATACACACTGACGTGAAACCTGGACGATTTTCGGCATACTGCCCAAAATACACAAACCTGGCAATCCTGGTCGTCCCATAGTTTCATCTAATAGCCATCCCACAGAACGCATCTCTGAATTTGTTGATCATCAGCTTAAACCTTTAGTATCTTCTCTTTCTTCTTACGTTAAAGACACTAACGATTTCCTTAACAAACTTGCTAAACCTCCAGCTAACGCTATGCTTGTCACTCTTGACGTTTCTTCATTATATACTAACATACCTCACAATGACGGTATTGATGCATGTCGTCATTTTCTTCAAACTCGTAACAACAAACACATTCCCACTGAAACGCTTTGTGATTTAATACGCATGATCCTTACTATGAATAACTTTTCATTTAATAATAAACACTATCTCCAGATCCACGGCACAGCTATGGGAACCCGTATGGCTCCCTCTTTTGCTAATTTATTCCTTGGTAATTTTGAAACTAAAGCTCTTTCTAAAGCCCCTTACCAACCACACACTTGGTTGAGATATATCGACGATATTTTTATGATATGGACGGAGGGCCAAGATCGTTTAAAAATATTCATCGATTATCTCAATGCGCTTCATCCAACCATTAAATTCACTTCTTCCTATAGCTTCACAGACATTTCATTTCTCGACGTTACAGTCATCCTCAAAGACGGTAGCATCGAAACAGATCTCTACACCAAACCTACTGATAAACACCAACACCTACTCTACTCGTCTTGCCATCCCTTACATACTAAAAAGGCTATCCCTTTTAGCTTAGCACTCCGCATTCGTCGCATTTGTTCCACTGACGAAACATTCAAGTTTCGAACTAATGAATTAAAATCTTACCTCTTAAAACGAGGTTATAAGCTTCCTTTCCTCGATTTACAAATACAACGTGCTGCTAATATTCCTCGTAACGATGCTTTACAGACTAAAGTTGCACAAGATTCTAAACGTGTTCCTTTCGTCATCACATATAATCCAGCACTGCCAAACATTTCATCATTGATTCGTAAACATTCTTCTATACTATTTTCTTCTAATCGCTGTAAAGATGTTTTTAGAAACCGACCTCTCGTTGCTCACCGCCGTTGTCCTAACCTTCGTGACACACTTGTGAAATCGAAACTACGTAATATATCTAACAAACCTGCTCTTCCATCTGGCTCTTTTCGTTGTGGTAAAAACTGTGCCACTTGTCCTTACATTCACCATGGCCTTACACGATACACATTTTCCTCCACCGGGGAAACCCGTTTCATTAAGTCACACATTACTTGTAACACCAGAAACGTCATTTACATGGTACAATGCAATCGCTGCCACTTACAATACATCGGAGAAACTAAACGACGACTTAAAGACCGATTTAATGAACACAGACGAGCAGTTGACAAACCTAATATTAAATCTACACCCACCACAGTCTCTGAACATTTCCTTTCCTGCTCTAACCATTCTAACACTGACATGCAACTTATTCCCTTAGAAATAATTTACTCTCCACGAGACTCTATTCGTAAAGCCAGAGAGTCATTCCTTATCGACTTAGCTAACACTCTTGAACCACTCGGAATGAATAAGCGTGATGAAACTTAATATCTATATATATTTTTTCGAGGGTTATTCTATTTACGTCATTTCCTTTTCCCTCTCATATGTTGTGTAATAACTTTTTTATATTTTTACTTACCATTGTGAAATATTATTCACTTGTAAGATCTAGTGACCTGAAGAAGGCTGGTTTGGCCAGCCGAAATATTGTTAGATTATCAATATATACGTTGTTTGATCAGCTTTTCTGTAGTCCTTGGACTTGTTCACTTATGATAGTTTGCATCCGCGGACGACAACTATCACGTCACGTGATCGCTTTTGGCCAATGAGCGCGCGCCAAAATTTTGTGGTGAACTATAACGCCTGATAGTTTGCATCCGCGGACGACAACTATCACGTCACGTGATCGCTTTTAGCCAATGAGCGCGCGCCAAAATTTTGTGGTGAACTATAACCGCCGATAGTTTCCCTTGGAAATTTGATGTTCTTAAAACTAGCATATAAGCCCCTGCGTTCTCGGGCTTATATTTCACGCCGGGCACAAATGATCCTAAAAACGGCGGGTTTTATATATATTTAAAAGTTTTCGACATAGAAGAATGAATTTTGGTAGGTGTATAAAGGAGTGTAAACAAAACATAGTCTGATAAGTTAAGCTAATATAGCCATCATTATGACGTCACAATGACGTCATATATCATTTTCTAATAGGTTTCTTTTAAATTTTTATTACCTCTAAAAATGTTTTATTATCTCTTTTTAAAATCTCTTGTTCATGAGAATGAAATAATCGAAAACCCGTTATCGATCGGTTGAAGTAAACGAAAGTTATTAAAGTTTGAATTTTGGTAATTTTCCCGGCAAAAAATGGCGGGAAATAAATAGCATAAAACCATTTATGAAAATGTCGCTTGTTTTAATTTTTACAGTTCGAAATACTGGTGCATCATATTTTGCACAATAATAGAGCTCTTTAGTAGTAACAACGTGTTCTTTTTAATTTTTTTTAGTATAACAGCTTAGAATTGAAGAATGACTCGCGAATAAGCAAAAACCGTGGCCGAATATCCTGCTTGTTGAACAATATATCCTGCTTGTTATTTCCTATTCATCTATTCACATTGTATTAGTTTTTTGCAACCATTAGTTTAATTATCGTAATTTGTTACCTTCCTTTATTTACCTTATCTACATCACTTTATTATTTCATATTTTTTTACCAGTATCCGTTCCATTGCGTCACTTCCTATTTACATATTGTGAAATCCTATATATTGCAACCCCCTATTTTAGAACTCTCTACTTACGACATCTAGTACCTGAAGAAGGCTAGTTTGGCTAGCCGAAATATAGTACGTTTAAAACTAGCTATACACGTTGTTTCAGCTTTACTATAGTCCTTGGACTTCTCGCTTCTATTCAGAATTGAAGCCCCATTTTTTGTATACGTCATCATGACGTCATAAATATATTTGTGTACCCTCAGAAAATAGCCAGTTCAATGTTTTTGGAATTTTATCAATGAAATGCATTTGGCTAAGACTCACAAGTCATAGTATTCTCTTTAATAATATTTTTATAGTCGGCAATCTGATTTAAGCTTGAAGTATGACGTCACTAATAATGACGTCATAAAAACAGCAAATCGTCCATAACTTTGAATATGTTTATCGTAGAAAGTTCAAATTTTCGGCAAATTTTGAAACGTGTTTTAAAGGTTAATTTTCACCAAAAAAGGAGGCATCCCTTATGACGTCACAACAACGTCACAATACAAAAACAATTGTCCCGAAAAATGTAGTCTTACTTTGTTACCAACCTGCCATCATTTCGTCAAATTTAGAGGAGTAGTAAGGAAATAGCGTTACTTTAATGTTACACTCAACCCCGCCATTTTTACGGTTATTCGTGCCCGGCGTGTTTGTTTTAAGAACATCAAATTTCCGCGGGCAACTTTCAGCCGATAGTTCCTTGACGGACACAGTCTATTTGTATAATAGTGCCCGCTGAGAGCGGAAGACAATTTTGTGATGAACAATAACGACAAATAGACTGTGTTTGTCTCGGAACTATCGGCTGATAGTTTCCCTTGGAAATTTGATGTCCTTAAAACTAGCATATAAGATGTCTTAAGAACATCAAATTTCCACGGGCAACTATCAGCCGATAGTTCCTCGACGGACACAGTCGACGACACGTGATCGATTTTAGCCAATGAGCGCGCGCCAAAATTTTGTGGTGAACTATAACGCCTGATAGTTTGCCTCCGCGGACGATAACTATCACGTCAGGTGATCGCTTTTAGCCAATGAGCGCTATCTTCATTAGTAAGAAAGATATATTTTCTTTTCCCTCTTTTCGTTCCCAGTCTTTCCAAGTCCACAGGGTTCCCAACATTACTATTTATGCCTGCGGAGGCTAGGTTTCCAGTAGTCTCTTCACAGCTGTTCTTAGGGTCGTCAGGCAAACGCTAGCCTAGACTTGCTCTTAGTCACTGGGTAAGCGATTAACAGGGTCCAAAAAAACACGAATTTCTTTGAACCGATTTCTTATCATTTTTTTACAATTTTTTTGATTTCCTAGGTTTCCCGCCAGAAAGTTCTGGCGCGAGTGGTGACTGAATTCTGATTCGCCATGCGGTTAGAATGGAATGTATGGCTGGTGTAAACAGCCGTTAGCGGGGCTAGCGTTTGCGTGACGACCCTAAGAACGGCTGCGAAGCCCAGACTAGGTTGTTTAACGGCTGAAAAAACCTCGTCCCCAGCATGTCGCCAGGGTCTTCTCGGTCAGATCCGAGATGGCGGCTACTCCAAGAGAAGACCCTGGTAAACGCTAAACTGTCACGTATTCTGATTGGCTCTTCGATTATGACACAATAGTCCATGGGCCAGCGGGTGAAACCCTCCCCCCTCTTGGGGATTTTTGGAGACATGTACCGTTTTGAAGGTTGGCCCGAGGGTGTTCCGAAATGGGATGTCTGCATTTGATCTGTTATATATAATAATAATATAAATAATAATAATACCTTTATTTTAAGAGAGTAGCACTAAATAGTGTACAAACACTAATGAACTTGTGGCCCTCTATCTAAAAATACACTAAAATCTAATTACATATAATACTAGAGATAAAAAGATAAAACTATATACACATATTGAATTGCAAATGTAAGTAGTCTATAATATCTAAACCTATGAAATCACACTATATAAATCAACTTATGGGTAAAAATGTTCAAACGATAATTGCTCATTAAAAAATCTACCGCGAAGAGCACTCTTAAAGGATTTAAGACACGCTTGTTTTTTCAGGTCAGCTGGTAGACTATTCCACAACTGTATGGCTGTCACTAGGAAAGATCTACCACCTTCTGTTACTCTATTATACTTTGGACAAATAAAATTATAATTAGAAAATCTAGTGTTTCTTGTGTGTAATGAACTATTTAGCCTAAGTGATTCTACTAAATAATCCGGAACTGCCAGTTGTGTCCTTTTAAAAAGTATGGAACATTGAGCGATCTTAGTTTCATTATAGAATGGTAACCAGTGTAAACGATTAAACAAAGGCACGGAGGATGCCCGTGGCTCGGCGTCTAACATTACTCTTGCTGCTCTTTTCTGTAAACGAAGAATCCTGAGAAGAGAGTCTTTGGAACATGACATTTGCCAGACAACACTAGCATAACTAAAAACTGGTTTGATCATTGCGTTATAATACAAAATTCTTTGCTCTAAAGGTAAACAAGATTTAATCTTATTTAGCACCCCTATTCTTTGAGACAGTTTTTTACACAGTCTGTCAATATGATTTGTAAATGAAAGAGCACTGTCAATGTCTAAACCGAGCAGCCGCACCGAATCAACTTGCTCTGATGCAACTCCCCTGGACGTAACTAAGGACAACTGATCTTGGGAAGGTATTTTATCCTTAAGACGCTTCCCTGTTACAAGTAATGACTTTGTCTTCGATTCATTGAGCGGCAGCTTATTGCTATTGGTCCAGTCCTCCACGTCCTTCAAGGCGCAGTTCAAGGTTTCCTGCAGTCTAACTGTAGCACCAACATCAGAGGAATAAGATAATGTTGTATCGTCTGCATAGAGATCCAGTTCTACACCCGATGACTGAACATGAAACGGCAAGTCATTGATAAATATAATAAAGAATAACGGACCGAGGATACTGCCCTGAGGCACGCCATGGGGGATGTTCGCATAATTTGAGTTCTGGCCTCCAACAGAAACAAATTGTTGTCTGTCAATGAGATATGATTGAAACCACTCTATTGTGCCTTCGCTCATGCCATAGGCCTTAAGCTTAGCCAACAATTGCAAAATGTTGTGGGTGTAGCTGTACAGCTGCATTCTTCATCTGAGCAAAAACCACAGGGTACCAAGGTCTTGTATTTTTGTTCAAAAATTGATAACACCAAATTGAAATGCATAATCCATTACCCTCGAAACAAAAGAGAGACAACGTTGACACCACTATCTGAGAAAAGGTTCCAGAAAATAAAGGAGATCGTCCAAATAAGGCAATCTCAGATCAATGCCAAGGACAGACTTGATGATATCTGTTCGAATCTCCCAACTGAGTTTGCACAACAACAGTACGGTTACCACAGGTTGTGCTACAAAGCATTCACTAACGTAACACGGCTTACGAAGCATTCGCCTCCCTCTACTAACCATGACCCAGGTAAGAAAAGTGCAAAGTGGCGTAGGGTGTCCGAGGAATCATCAACATCATCACGGCTATTTCCTGCCGATAAGTGCATGTTCTGTGACAAGATGCGAATTAAGGCCACTGGAAAGGAAGAACACTTAGTTAAATGTGTAACTAAGACTGCCGAGGTCTCCATTAAGTCAGCAGCTGAAGCAAAGAAGGACAATGCCATCTTATTGAAGGTCCGGGGTATGGATTTAGTAGCTAGAGAAGCCCATTACCATCATTCCTGCCGTAAACGCTACACTAGATCTAATGATAGAAACGCTCATATAGAATGCGAAAATGAAGATGAGAAGCAGCCAGACTTAAAGGCAGCACACAAAGCTGCATTTGATAATCTCTGTCATCATATTAACGAAGCTATTATCAAAGGATCTAACATTGAAAGAATATCCATGCTTCGGGAGCGCTACCTGACATTTTTGCTTGCAAACTCCCCTCAGTATTATAATGACAGTTACAAAATGGACAAACTTAAGGCGAAATTAGTGAAGCATTTTGGAACATCCATTCAGTTTTGGCGACCAAACTACAAGAGTGAACTTGTGTATGCATCTGATCTACCAAAAGGCCAAGCCGTTGAAGTAGCATTTGAGACTGCTGCATCTGATACAAAGAGACTTGAGGAAGCAGCCTTAATCATTCGCAGAGCTATCCAGAGTTCTCACATAGTAGTATGTAAACTGGCGGTTCTGGGCCACTTTTTTATTGCACAACGAGAGAATGCCATGGAGGTCTTCGTTCGTTGTTTTCTGCGAAAACAAACGAAGACCTCCACGACATCCTCTCGTTGCACAACAAAAAAGTGGCCCAAAACCCGCCAGTTTACATACTACTATAACATAGAGTTGCTCAAAACTGTCTCTAGGCATCCTTGCACCTAAAAATCCAAGAGTGCAAACACCTATTAGAGGTATCATTAGCATATAGCATATCGATCTCTTCCACTATGGATAACGTATCATGCCTTCCCCTAGAAGTCTTAGTCAAGATCGTAGAGCACGCAGGCCCAGAATCGTTCGCAAGCATCGCAAGGACATCGAAACGCCTAAACGATGCAGCATCCCTAGCACGCTACAAAAACATGGACGAGGAGTTCCGCACGCGAGTCCTCACATTGGGTCTCGAGACCACCCACAACGACGCCGATCGAGATGGCTTTGTCAAAAAGTTCGATATCCCTAAGGAGGGAGACGGTTCCGGGCCGCTAGCTTACGCTAGTGGACGTGGCAACCTCGACGTCGTTAAGTGGCTCGTTAGACACTTTCAGTCTACCATAAACGAAGACTGCGTTTTTGAGGCACTATTCGATGCCTGCAAATACGGTCATCTCGATGTCGCTAAGTAGTTAGCAATTATCTTCCATCCCATCCCAGATTTTGATGACCACTCCGTCGATGCTATGCTAGATGCCTGTAGAAATGGTCGTTTCGATGTCGCTGAATGGATAGTTGAGTATTTTCAGCCCCCTATAGATAATGACTACGTTGTCGCTGCTATAATAGATGTCAGTAGGCATGGTCATATTGATGTCGTGAAATGGCTCATCGAGTACTTTCATCCTATCATAGACGATGAATACATTGTCGACCTTATAGTATGTGCCAGTAGACGCGGCCGTCTCGATGATGTCAAAAAGCTCTCTGAGTACTTTCAACCCCTCATAGAGCATGAAGACTTCGATCATATGAAGCTCACCGCCTACAATAGAGGGTATTACGATATCGCTAAGTGGCTCGCTGAGCACTTCCAGCCAATCCCAGAGCACGGATACTGCGATTGCGAAGCATGCGAAGACGGGGAGGTCGCTACGAGTTATTACCTATTTACCAAAAGGGCTAATTCGTGGCTTACACCTAAGAACCCATCACCACGGACCGAATCTAAACTTGAGTACCTGTTAAAGAAATGATTAGTATACTGTATATCACCACCGAATGGTATTAGTATATATTCTCTATTCCACGATATTAGCGTTCGTCGTCATCTTAGTACGCATTAATACCATAAAGATCGAACAAGCCGAAGAACCTCATACCATACAGATCGAAGAACCTCCCCGTAGACATCGCAATGACTGAAATAGTAACTTGTGATTGGTTGATGCGAGGAAAGGACACGAAATGCCCAAAGAAGATTTCGAAGTCAACGAAGTACTGTGCCCAGCACAACTTCCAGATATCGAAAGGCTGTGCCCCATTCGTGCCATGCTTGAAGTGCGGTAAAGGATGTCGCACGAGTCTCGAGCTTTGCTCAGTATGCGGAGCACCTCAACGTCGTCTCATTCTCAATAAGAAGAACCGCGACATAAAACGCGCTAAGGAGCAGGAGAAACTTGCAGAGCCAAACATGGTGGAACCGGACGAGCATCCCGATGTAAGACGCGCTAAGGAGTCCGACAAGATGCTAGAGGATCCAAGAAAGGTGAAACCAGCGGAAGGTTTCGACGAGGCCCTTACGGTAGAATTGACCGCGGAACCAAGAGTGATGGAACCAGAGGAAGGTTTGGACGGGGCTCTAGGCCATGCGTTCGACGAGGCGTTGACTGCCTTGAGGAGCCGTGAGAAGGAAGATTAGTAACCACCACGTAAGAAAAAAAAAGAAGGATGGAGGGAGGTCGTTGTGTGACCCCTCTTAATTCTTCTTTTTTTCTTTTTTTCTATTAGAGATATGATTAGCATATAGTTATATCATGGCCGAGCTTATCAGATTGTTTGGGCCTGGAATTTGTAGAAGCCTGAATATCGAACCACGATTGCAAATCGACTCCAGTGAAACGTGTCCTGATTGTCTCTGCCCCTTTGAAATACGAGGAACGGAATTCATATGTCCCGCATGTGGTCTCGTTTCCGAGGTAGAACCATGTGAAGGAACGAAGATCGATATTGCTACTACTCGACTGCGTATTGTAGGTCCGGATGGATTTCAGTATCAAAATGATCTAGACCGCGCAAAACCAAAGCAAAGCGATAACGCATACCTGCGACGACAAACGATCCTACGAGAACTACATGCGTACAACGCTATTTATAAACGAGGTTATGGCCTATCGTTCCCTATGAATGCGTTAGGAATCGTAGCCGACGCCTTTGACCAAGTAAGGAAAGTCTGTCTCAAGCGTAGCCATGCTAAGAGAAGCATTTTAGCTGCTCTACTCTACCAGGCATGCGTGCAATGCGGGTTTGTGCGATCTAGAGGTGAGGTTGCTAGCTTCATGCAACTAAACGACAAAGGCATTTCCAGCGGAGAGGTCTTTATACGTTCTCTGTATGATGACGATAAGATCGATATGGACTTGAATGCCGAGCGCATAGTTCCCCACATTGCAACGACTTTCCTTAAACTCGATCCTCAAGGAGTACCTAGGGACGTTCAACGAATAGTCTACGAGGTCGTTACTACAGTGATAGAAAGCAATATAGGCACCAAATCGGTACTTAAGACGAAAGTCGTTGGAGCAAGTTATGAGGTGCTACGGCGTTTAGGATTGTCTATGCCTCTTAAAGAGGTTGTCAAACGCTGTGACGTATTTGGATGTGCGGTCAAGCGTTTCGTTGATGCGTTGTCTTCTTATCATTCCCACTTCGAACCGATCTACGCTAGGCATGGGCTAACTAGCAGTAGGACTTGGCAAAGTGAAAGTGAGATCCACGTTCGTTCCTTTCAAAGGAAACGTCGATTCTTACCCCACTAGGCTGCCAAGCTTTTCTCGCATTTCCTTTTGCACTTCTTGCTTGAGTTCGGCTCGAACCCGATCCGGACTTTTTTCACCTTCGCGACGAATTTCAGACCTCATGATCTCATACTTATTTGCTTCGTCCAGGATGAGACCGTATTCAGAGTCGGATATATTTTCGTCGCGTAGGGCCTTCGATACTAGATCGCGAATCGTATTGATTTTCGCCTTTGCCAACATGGTCGTCCTTTCGTGTTTGGAAACCTTCATTCCTAACTTCTTGGCTCCGATGGTAGTAGATGCTGAAATCAATCCACATAGTCCACCAACAACTCCAAGTGGTAGACCAATCACTATTCCAACCCCAGTCAACGCTACGCCCAATCCAGATCCAGACAAGATCACAGATAGACCTCCCGTTGCCACTGCGATACCATGAACTATTCCTTGAGAACGTGCATATTTCTTGCGCACGCCTTCGTAGTGCGTTTCTTGAACTTCGAGGTCCGAAAGCGTGTCTCGGATCGTTTGCAGTCTGAAATTCTTCCCAGTGTCACTAGCAATCGGTGGATAGATACTTGGTGCTGAGGGAAACGGTTGAATCGAATCGCCTTCCATCGTACGTTATAACTTATATGAGGTTTAGCTTCAATACGTAGTGCAGAGAATGGTCATGAAAGTCAATCACAAGCCCCTTCCTCGTACGTATGAATAAACGAATGCTATTCGAAGATCGTGCATCCACTTCTATGGGGTTCAGCATCGAGTACGTGACTCGTTGGAATCTACTACCACGAACCTGGATACATGCGAGAACTTGCGATGGGTTAGCCTCGGTTCCTTTTTTCATAACGTTGAGGGAGTTGTGGGGATCCACCTGATCGCAGCAGACATACATCTCTTGGTGGGTTCTCACGTTGTAGGAATGCGTACTTGGTTGGAACCCAACTCGATTCACATCAGATACTTCCCTACAAATCCTCAAAAGCTTACATAGCGAGTCAGACATTTGGAACCTCTTCAGGATCTCCAGCGACTTCTCCCCCCGTTCGGGTCTTTCAACGAACTTTAAGGCGATATTATCTATCGCAGGCTTGAAGAACCTTATCACTTCGCTAGTGTCGTAATTTCCAATAGGTATGCGGTATTTTTGGGATCGTGTACCATCATCTGACCACCAGCTAAAGACACCCTCGGTCTTCAAATTGTACCGGCTGTTTGGAATAGTAATCTCGAGGAGGGTTATGCTCCGTATCTTCATAGGCTCTGGGAGGTACACAGTATGGTCAGCCGACGTGGTGGTGACATTTAAGAGAACCATCTTATGTATTGAAGGTATAACCATATATACGTATAACTTCAACATGGAGATGCATGGCAACAGTTCAAGTATCTATTTCCTAATGCCGTACTTGGTTGGTTCGAATCTACTTCCGATAATGTTAATTTCATCGATCGGGGAATGTCTCATCGCGTGTTCACGGAGGAAGGTCCTCCTACTAAGACGGGAGGTGGTAAATTGATGGGGTGGCTTGGTCGCACTGGTAAGGCTCTCGACATAGCACTTGGTGGTAAGTCAGTTTACGAGAGCGTACTATTCGCGCGGGAACACGAAGGTCTTTCCAAACGCGATTGGATAGAAGAAAATGAAAAGGTCACAACATTGAACGCTAATCTGTTGGTGAAGTTCGAGAAACGATACCCACATGCAGATCTTCACAAGTTCTATGCCTCTACGGAAGTGAACGGTCCAGACAAATATTCGACGAGTATTTGGTTTCGAGATGGGGATTCTGGCTATGTGGTCTATGGTGACGATGTCTCCAAGCTACCTGCAGTCACTCGAAAACGCATCGATGACGCATTGCAGGGAATGGTCGATGGTTTCCCATCTACGTTGACCCTAGATAGGAGTGCGAAATATCCTATTACGGCAGTTCCTTCTACCGAACCGGCACAATATATCGATCTCACTAATCTATGGATATATGTCACCCCAACGAAGAAGTTCAAAGCCGGCGTTCCTAACGTATTCAAGGAGACCGTCGTAAGGCATGTGACAGCGAAGGAGTCTCATGCGTGGTTATCGGGTCCGGATTTCAAATACTGGCCTCAACAACTTAATTTTGCAACGTGGTGTGCAACTTCTGGATGCGGAGTGTCGTTGTTTGATCCCACTTTCAAAACATATCCACCAGTTGTCCAAGGGTTCCTACGATTCCACGTGTATTTCACGATACGAAGGATTCTACACGAACTTGGAGCTCCTCTACCTGGTGACAGTGCTTTCAAACAACTCGATAACCTCTACAGCAAGTCAGCTCTCGAGAGATTGTGCGTCGAATTTGGCATATCTCGAACACCAGACTTCCGATGGCACGGAGGTAGGAATCACGGCTTAGGAGACGTATTCCTTTTGTATGGTGATGGCTACAAAAACGTCCACGTAATCCGAGGCTACGACGAAGAAGCAGATACGTGGCCCAACCACAATAACTTATTTGCAGACGAGGGAGGCAGGGTGGACAAGGGCGATCTAGTATCCTTTATTCGGAACGACGAACACGAAGGGAAGCAATACAATTGGTTTACGCCACCAAGCGGTAGAGGTTTGACGAACTCTGGATTGGGTAGATTGAATCGAGCTGTTGAGGCTTTTGGATACTGTATTCTAGGCGCTCAAAACGACCTTAACGAATCCATCGTAGATAGCTTCAACGTCAAAGAAAAGTTCAAGAGCTTAGTCGAAGGCGCTAGTCTCGAAAACGATTTGGTGGTGAGCTACAAAAACTATCTTACCGCTATAACGACAACGCATAAGAGGCTCGATCTAGCAATAGCCATAGGCGTGCGATTATTGCCAAGCAATCTAGTGTACTATCTTGGTAAGAAGATGGCTATAGGAATCCAACCCCGAAAGCCACGAAAGATATGATGCTAGGCACTAACGATATCAATGCAGAAGTCAAAGGACGTCCGCCTCCTATGGAAGGACCACCAGATAAGAAATTGGTGCCGCCTCTCGAGACACACAAGAAACGAGTTCCTGTACCAAAGGCTATCCCACAACATGAGATTAATCTCGCAGTGACATCTATTGCCGCAGCTGGAATCGCATGGACGTTGTTTCGTTAACGTCGTTTGTATTGCTCCACTACGAAGACCACTATTGCTACGATGAATAACCAAACGTTCTCTGCTAGTACTCCCAGGGCTTTACCAGCCATAGTAAATATGAAACTCGCAATCGATCCAATCATTCCAGGTAGGATCTGCCCAAGTTTCTTTCCCATTTCTTTCAACAAACCACCAGTCGTTTTTAATCCCTTCTTTACTGCATCTGTCGCTTTATCGATACTATCCTTTACTGGTTTCGGTACGGATTTCGATAGCAGGGAAACTATTGTACTAACGATAGCACCAATAGAAGTTACCACTGCAAGAACAGTCATTCCATACTTTCTGAAAATGTATTTGATCTTTTCACGTAGCGATGTGCGTTCTAGTATGGCTTCTTCTTGACGCGTACGTTCAAGGAATTCTCTTGCCCTATGGATGGACATTAACTCCTTCTTAGCTACTTCTTTCTGAGCGTCGGTTGATTCAGAGTCCCCCAGAATAGATTCATTATTTGCTGCCCGTTCGTCGAGTTGTCGTACTGCAAATATTCTTTCATTTTCGGCTTCTTCAGTAGTTGGACCTAAGGCATCTTTGAGAGAGCTTCGAATCCTAACGTGTAATTTCTTATCTTTATCATCACCGGTGAATAGACGTATAGGTGGTCCTTTGCTGCCAAGTTCGCGAACTTTGATTTGTTCGTCTATTAAGTAGATTTCGATATTATGTCGAACACCCGCATCTGGATATTGTCCCTTTACTATGTCAATCAGCATTTCCTTTGCCGAATCTTGAATGGTTTGTTCGAATACGAATCCTCGAAACGGGTCATCACCTTCTAGGGCGTAGTTGTGAATGTCTTCCATGGGAATCGTTTCACTACCACCAGCTTCATCTTGACTACCATCTAATATACTAGCCAAGTATATTCGTTGTCGTTGGTCTTCCTCATCTTGTTGTCGTCGGTTTTCTTCTTCTTCTCGTTGTTGTTGTCGATCATCGTAATCTTTTCCTCTTTCAGCTCCACCAGGTATTTCCTCTACAGCATCACCTTCCATGTTAAACATAACCATATATCTAGAAATATTCAACATGATATCGTCAAAGTTGATTCCTACGAAGGCGCAAAGAGAGCCTCATGCACTCAAAGCTCAACGAACCTTGTATAGGAAAACTTTCACTCCATCATCTGCCAATCCAGGTGAGACTCTATACGTAGATGTTCCAACGCTAGGAGAAGGCATGGTACTAGTACCTGGTAGCTTAGCGCTATTGGGCGACCTCGTATTATCTGGTGGACATGTGAATAACAGAGTCGTTTCGAACGTTGGACGATGCTTGGTCATACATAGAGTCTGTAAGATGGGAGCTGAAATAGTAGAAGACCTCGCCAGGTCAGACCTCCTACAAACGTATTCCGACGTATACCTATCTACGCAGGAGAGAGAATCGAGAGCGCAACAAGGTATCCAATCAGAGAACACGAATAAGCTACGATCGAAAGCTGGTGATGCAGGTACTTCGGATGCTGGAGAAAACGCGCTCCTAGCTGCGTATGGTTCCAAATATAGGATTCCGTTAGATGTCGACATTCTGACGCAACAGGGAGTTCTATATACACATGCTCTAGAAGATACTATTTCGTTTGAGTTGACTCTAGCGCATGCCATTGATGTCGTAGTTGGATCGGACGCTACGAAAATAGGTACGTACAAACTTACCAACATCCAACTAGAATACGAAGCAATCAAGGATGAAACGCTGGCTAGTAGTGTACTTCACAAATACGAAATAGGTGGTACTGCATTCCTATACGACCACGCCATTCGCTTCAAGACAGTAAAGATCGCTAAAGCTTCCGATGCTTTGATATCTCAGAACGTCAACGTTCCACGACGATCATTCGCTGGACTACTTCTACTATTTGTAGATCCGCACACTGCTGGTACGCGAGATAGCGAAGCGTTTTCGAATCCCGATATTTTGAAGGTAGAAGTAGATGTCAACGGGATTCCCAACAGATTCTTTCCAAGCGGTATGCTTCCCCCAGATTTGCCCGTGCGAAGGTTGTACTGGCAATCAGGCGTCTAAGCTTATCCTCTTCGCTGGCACGCACTAGATCGACATTTACGCGCTTGCGTAAGTTCTCCATGGTTTTTCCGAAGACGCTGTTGTTCATCAGTTTGTAGAGGTCTTTCTCAAAGTCGCTCGTAGCCAGTTTACGAAGGTCAGTGTTCTTTCGGATATATGGCTCCATCCATGGACTTTGGTCAAATCGTAGTGCTCTGTGAATCTTCTTGAGATGCATGCCTAGGAATAGGTAAAGCTGTAGATTGCGGTAGTGGAGTACGTATCGCTCTTTATCGCGGATCGAGATTTGGAACCAACTTTTCAACCTCTATTGATGTCCCTTTGAGTTTGCGTTGGTATTCGGACATCCACTCCTTTGGGATCTTCATGCGCTCTGGCGCTAGCGGATAGGCGTTGTGCGCGTTGTGGAGTTCTTGTGGGTATTCGAGATCCACTTCTAGTATGTAGCCCTTAGGGCTATCAGATGGGCAGTCCACTATGGTATTGGTGAGTTCTTGAAGGTCCTCTACCCACTCAAAGCCTCCTGTTGGTAGTGGCTGACTCATCGCCCATCCATATAGGTTGTTGGCATCGAGGTACTGGATGTACGTTGTGGGCTTGGATTGGTCATGGCACCCAACCAGAGGATTGTTGGCTTTGGCATGTCTCTTGGATACCATAGATATGCCTCCGCGAAGACCTTTCTCTACGAAGAGATGCTGGTCATAGTCCACGAGCAGCTCGAGCTCCACACCTGTAGTTTTCAAGAGCGCATCCCAAGAGAGACCAGGGCTGGTGTAGTAGTGTGCAGGATCCAAGCCATACTGATGTAGGCACGTTTCCCGAAAGTTGTGGAATACGACTGGTATGGTTGTGGTTTTGGGGTTCAACCGCAGCTTGAGGTTACAAGCATTGTGGGCTGCGCCTCTGTACTTGCCTGTGATGTGGCAATGGTCGCGAACTGAGTCACAGTAGAGTGGCTTCTCACACACATGGCAGATTGTGGCCGTATCGTGGGCAAACTCATTCTCTTGGGTCATCCATATTGCTTTTGGATTTTCCAAAACTACTTTGATTCTCGATTCTTCTCGCTGCATTGCCTCCAGGAACCGTTTTGCGGCATCCCGACCTCTGTAAACGACTGGAGGCTCCGTATGACCATCGCATCGCACCACGACGTAGCCAAAGCCACAAGCCACATGATGTTGCGTGTTCTGAGTGTTGCTCTTTGTGGGATCCAACTCTGGTCCTGCGATCTTCGTGGTCAAAGCCTCAAAGTCAGCGTAGATAACGTACGGAGCTGGTAGCTGTTTGTGGTGGTTTTGGAAGGAGAGCTTGTTTTCACCCTCTTTAGGCATTTCCACTCTCATGGTGGTTCCCCCTATACCTTGACACTCGGGCTTGTGTTTTTCGAGGAGATCCTTTCGATAGTACCCATGTAAGCATCGCTCACAAAAGTGCTTTCGATGTTCGTGCTTGCTATGGCTGTAAAGGAGGCGGTTCAAGTCCTTGATCCAGGTATAGTGGTACTTTCCGGACTTCTCTATGAGCAGCATGTTGATGCGGTGGATGTCCCCACATTGCTCGCTAAGCCTATAGACTACCACCACACCTTTCTCCCAGCCGAAGGCATTGATTGCGAGGTCGTTTTGCTTCTCAACCTTACGAATCTGTGATATGGGTGTTGGTGCATCGATTCCTGTAAAGTCTAGGCCGTCGTCTATAGGATACTTAGATGGTCTGTATGCATGTCCTCCGTTGGCCTCGCGCACGGTGTTGGTGATCACTCGCGTAACAAAAACTTCACAACGTACATCGTGCGTTATACATCGTGCATCGAGCCTTCCTGAAATGCTCGATGCACGATGGCTGATGCACGATGCTCGAATATCGAGCCTGCATTCCTTTCATCGTGCATCTATCGTGCCTTCATGGAGCCTAGATCGAGCCTTGAATGATTTTGGATCGTGCCTTCATCGAGCCTGGCATCATGCCTGCATCGAGCCTTGGATCGTGTCTACATCGAGCCTGGCATCAATTCATTCGTTTTTGCTGCAAGTTGTTTAGTATCTTTCAAAATGTATGGGTTTTATCGAATTTGGAAAAGCTTGGTCAATAAGGTTTTTATTATATGGCGAAAATAGTGCTAAAACACACGTTTTGACGCGCCGACCAGGAACCCACTTCGCGGTAAACTGAACAGCGAATAGAAATTAAGCTAAAATTAGACCGAGACCCGACGAGTTTTACTTGAAATTGAACTCGTGGTGTTCACAACAGTTGTTTTTTTTTACATCAAAAATGCTTTTTATGGATGAAAACTGACCTGTACTTCACTTCAGATGCACTGAGTTTCAATGACAACTTTACCAAGAACCCGAATGGCATTATCTGGAGACAAACATGTGCATATTTGTGGAAGATTCGAAAGTTGAAAACAGGCACGTTGAAATCACTAGAGTTGAGTGGCGATACGATAAGCACACTGAAAAACTTGACAAAATGAGCTGTAGAAGAATACGAACAAACTTGTAAGTACTATATAACTAGTAAACACTCTCGTGTTAAATGCCAGTTACCAAATGTGAATGCTGAATTTCTCAACCCATATGTAATAAAACAATTTGATTTATTTGATGAAACTGTGTGCTAATTATAAGTTAGTTTACGCGTGTTCCCGGAATAATTTCTTTGTACTGCGATTTTAGAAGCGTCGAGGTAGCTGAACTTTTCATTGTGTTTTTGGAAGTCTGCATGTACAGCAATTTCAGCTTTTGTGTATTTAATTTGACAGCTACATGTAAAAAGTTATTTATCCACTAATCCAGCTTCTAACGTTCAATTCATTCGTTTTTGCTGCAGTCATTTTCATCGAACTTGCGAGAGTCGGAAAGCCTCTTCTTTAGTTTGCTCTATAAAGTTGAATTTTAGCCGAACAACGGAAATTAGAAAGATACTTTAAATTAGTATTTGCCTTCATGTGACAAGTTGTTTAGTTCTTTCAAAATGTATGGGTTTTATCGCCATTTGTTTACGAATGGTTGTGAAGGAATTAGGAAAATCTTGAGCGGTCAAGATGAAAAATTTTGCCCGCTGAGCAACCATTCAGATTGCAGCATTCAGAGTCCTCTTGGCGTCTTGCCTGCCCACGGAGCTGCCATATAATAAAGAGATAATTTATTATACCATTTCGATGTCCTGATATAAGATTGTAAAGATTAAGTGGACCAGTTGAAAAAACCGATTATTCTAGAAACTGATTTCGGTTACACAGAGTGAACCGATTCTCTAAATCTCTCTTAAAAACACATTGCATCACGCGAATCTTTGCCATACTTCATCAAAAACTTCTCAAGTATACTTGTCAAATCGTGCATCCAAAATGAAGAAACTATATATTTGTAAATAAGAAAGAAATGAAAATAGGAACTAATTCCTTGGCTGATAGATGTACATGTATGGTCAATCTGAGCAACATTTCTTTCTTCGAAACTATATACTCAAAGCTTACAGTTTTTAATAATAATAGTATGGCTCGCAGTTTAAAACCACAGACTGCTTCAACTTTAGTTCTATTATGCATTTTGGGTGTTTTTCGGTATTTCTCTCACTTTAGAAAATCCATTCTTGTAGTCTCGCCTGAAAATCATAGCTTAAATTAAGTTGAGTCGAGTTGGTATGTGCAATGAACTCAGTGTAGTGACTACCCTGGATTCCAGAGGTTAAATGTTTTGCCTTTTGTCAGTAAATTCGGTGAGCGCACGGAAGGCAAAACAAATTGTTTTGCCTTCCGCGCGCTCACCGAATTTACCAACAAAAGGCAAAACATTTAACCTCTGGAACCCAGGGTATGTAGTGACATGATTATGCAAAATGTTATGAACCTGGCATCGTGCCTTCATCGAGCTTTGGATCGTGCCTTCATCGAGCCTTTGCCTGAATATTATCGTGCCTTTATAGAGCCCTAATGGTGCCCTCATCGAGCTTAACGTAAAAGGCACGATCTAGAGCTTTAAAGGCTCGATAATCGTGCCTCTATGCTCGATCCGAACATCGAGCCCCGAGGGCACGATACGCGAATCTGGCAATTTTGTGCATTTAAAATGGCAGTCTAACGCTATAAAATGGATTGTGTTTGTAAAACCATCAACAAACCACAAAAAACACGAAGTGCAAATGAAACTATAGTTAATGTGCATCACAAATGTATAACCTTTTGCCGGATGTTGGGGCTCGTATCGAAGATGAGTGACTTCTAAGTTTTTCTATCGGGATGAAAAATAGGTCAAAAACAGCTAAAATTAAGTGGTGTGCTATAGAAAAAAAGCGCTTTTAAAAATCGTTTCGAAACTTCAGAAAACGATTTTCACTCCTCTTGGTGCACACGAACTACATCATCTTCCTGTGAAAAATCAAGGTACTACATTAAAGCATAGTGAAATTATGACACTAAATCTAGCGTTAGACTGTAAAATGTGAAAAGGTGATCACCAACATCGTGCGCGAGGCCCGTTAGGAACTGGAAATAACGATGACCGAAGAGCCCATCGTAGGCAGTCATCATCCTTATTTTTTACATTGATAACGGCTTTCTTGTTCACAACTTCCGGAGGTAGTTCAATGAAGGATCCACCTCTCAGAGGTTGGTAGAGAGCGATGTTTACATATAGGAGGAGGATGTGGTCGACAACCCATCCAGAGCCTCTATTCGTCCACGTCTCGAGACGCTCTAGAATCGTTGGGATGGCTCTGTCTAAGGCCTCATGGATCTCGTCGGTCTGCATGACGGCCTCCTGGCTATGGCGCATCGTAGGGTCAGTAAACTCATTTCTACCGTCCGGATGGTCCTTCCTGACCATCACCTTTAGGGCAAGTTGAAACTTCACGCCATGTAGGTCATTGACTTCTTCCACCAACTTCTGATGAATATCGTGGCGCATGCCTTCTAGGAAGGCCCTTGGGTCAACGCCTAGTTCATGGCCTACGGGGACATCCATCTGCCACCCACGTAGATACTTACCGATGGTCCGATGGGTTCGCTCAAACGTGAGGTGTTCCATATTGGGCGAAAGACGCACAATCGGTGTCAATATACTATATGCTGATCGTATCTCTAATAGGTGTTTGCACTCTTGGATTTTTAGGTGCAAGGATGCCTAGAGACAGTTTTGAGCAACTCTATGTTATAGTAGTATGTAAACTGGCGGGTTTTGGGCCACTTTTTTGTTGTGCAACGAGAGGATGTCGTGGAGGTCTTCGTTTGTTTTCGCAGAAAACAACGAACGAAGACCTCCATGACATTCTCTCGTTGTGCAATAAAAAAGTGGCCCAGAACCGCCAGTTTACATACTACTCACATTGAGTCTATGGAAATGCCATGGCCGCCATCGGCTGACTTTCTAATGAGTGATAGGATACAGCCACCACTGTGCCTGCAAAAATTCCTCAGACGCTTGATCACTTCAAAGGAAGACCTCTCTGAAAAGAAGCAAAGAATGGTGTCCTCAATTTCGCAGGATCTCTGCAAGGCAGGAACGAATGGACAGTGGACAATGCCTAAGCATCTCCTGCTTGGCATGACATTAAGACATCTCACGGGTAGTGCAGAAATAATATCGATTGTTAATCGTTTTGGCCATTGTGCATCTTACTCAAGGCTTCTGGAGCTTGAAACAGCAATCTGCAAAGCAATTGACGAGAAAGAAGGCGTTATCCCAGCGACCATTAATCCTCGAGAGAACGTAGTGACACACCTCTGCTGGGACAACTTCGACTTGAAGGAGGAAACACCTTCAGGTGCTGGAACTACCCACACTGCGCATGGGATAATTATCCAGGACGTATCAGAGCACTGTCAGAGTACTGGAGCTGCGACCAATTCCAGCCATATCCCAAAGACAAAACAGCGCTCCACGAAATGTTCTGTTCACGATATTGAGCCATGCTTTGCTAAGAACAAGGTGGAACCAAGGCCAACAATATCCAAGACAGAGGTTACTAATACTCAAGCTGAAAGTAAGGCTCGATTGTCAGACATGTTGTGGGTAATGTGTCGGTTCCGCCTTATTGCAGCATGCTGCACAGATCGTTCCACCATGGGCAGGTTGGGTCTCATTGACAGAGACTGGCATGACTTCCTCTCTTCAGCAGTCGACCGTAGATTACATGGCCCTGTCTTTTCACCCATTACAGAAAATGCTACAGTTCAACATATCTTGAAGGTCAGCCAGAAAGCCTCAGAGGAAGTTCACCAACAACACACGATTGTAACATTTGATCTTGCAGTTGCCAAGAAGGCCTATGCGATTGTTTGGCAGAACCCTGAAATCTTCAAGGACGTTATCGTCATAATGGGTAGCTTTCACCTCATCTGTTCGTATATGGGAGCCCTTGGGAAGAGATTGAGCTGTAGCGGCTTCGAAGAGATACTCGTTGAATCTGGAGTATGTGCAAGTGGCTCAATAGAACAAGTGATGACAGGGAAGCATTACAACAGGGCACTCCGAGTGCACAAGATTGTCTACGAAGCTCTGGAACGTCTGCTTCTTTCGATCTTCGAATCGTGCAATGGCAATGTCCTTGATGAAGAGGCGAATCTTGTGCTACTCCGCCTTGCCAATGATCCATGTTTGGAAAGTCTTACTGCCGGCACAGCAAGTGCAAGCTGCCAAACCTTCATCAGTCTCTACTCCGAGTTTAAGGAAAGCGTTCGGCAAGGCACGTGAGCTTGGGAAGACGGCACAATTCTGGCTGAACTACATGGATAAGGTGTGCTTGATGTTACTATTTCAGCGAGCAACGAAAGAGAACAATTTAGACCTGCATCTCTCCAGCCTCCAACAGATGAGTACCTTATTCTTCAGCTATGACCACCCCAACTATGCCAGATATTCTACTGTGTATCTGCTGAAGCAATGGTTTCAGCGTGAACAGGTCTGATGTTTCCTCATCTAGGAATGAGGTGGACATAACAATTGAGCAGACCATCAATCGCCATGCCAAGTCCCATGGAGGCATTGTGGGCTTCAGCAGAAATCACTCTGCCTACTACAGATGGTGTAAGACCAGACACACCAGAGGAAGTTATCTCCAAGCAACCAAAGAAGTAACATCTATGGAGAGCCAAGAAGGTACAGGAACAAGCCACAAGGACACAAGACAGTCGCAGATCCGACAAAGCGAAGAGGACACCACCAACGTCATGAATGCTATCCAGAACTTTGTAAATCCATTTGAGGTCGAAGAGAAAGGTGTCCTATATTGTGTTTCCTCTGGTGCCCCTGTAAGCGAAGACGTTGCACAAGATCTCCTGAATGCAGACAAGGTAGGGAAGAAAGTACGCAACGAATTTATTACAGACATACTCGTTAACAAGAAAACAAGCTTTCACTCTCCACTAAAGAGGGATAGAACGATCTAGGAGAGGTTCGTCAAAGACACACCCAGTGAGAGGGCCTTCGACAAAGGTGCCGAGAGACTGGAAGAGGTTCCTCCGAAATGACGAGAACAACTAACGGTTGGACAACTTTCTCTTGCAGGAGTGGAGCGCCAACAGGTATGCTCCCAAACTTCTTGGAAGAACGGTTGTTGTTGTCAGCGAGAGCAAGTGTGTGAGCTTGACAAGTCTGAATGGCGAGACCACACTCTCAGAAGAACTAGAGGAACTCGAGTCCACCCAAGAAGAGGCAGATACTAAAGTAATCCTTCACTGCAGCCACATTGCAGCAAGCTCACCAGAGGAGACTACGATTGTCATCAGATCGCCGGACACAGATGTATTTATCCTGCTTCTCAGTTCAGTGCATGATGTGCAGCAGACCGTGCTATTCGACACTGGGACTGGCGATAAGCGTCGTCTCTTGGACATCAAGGGCATAACAGAAGACATCGGGAAGGAGATCAGCTTAGCACTGCCAGGCTTTCATGCGTTCACGGGCTGTGACACCACCAGTGCCTTTGTGCGCCAAGGAGAATTGAAGCCATTCAAACTACTCCTGAAGCATCCGGAATTTACACCAACGTTTCAACGCCTTGGCACAGCGACAGACATTGAAGACTGTGTTTTTGATGCACTCGAGCACTTCACCTGTCTGATGTACGGAATTAAGCACCACGACGTCCATCAACCAAGTGCGGTACGACAAATTTCTGGAGAGATTCAGCGTCAAACCTGGAATGGTCCTCACCAGTTACAACGGTGTGGACATGAGCCTTCTTCCCCCTTGCCGCGAAAGCTTAAGAATGCAAGCTCAAAGAACCAACTTTCAAGCGCTGATATGGAAGAAAGCAAAACAGCGAGCACCATGCATTCCAGAACCTGATGGCTACGGCTGGCAGACCAACGACTGCGGCGGGCTAGAGTTTAAGTGGACTGATGGTGCCCTCATGCCGCAGCAATTGGCTGACATCCTCACGGAAGCCCCATGCCAAGGTCATGATGACATGTCTGATGACTTTGAATTCGATGACTTCACTGATGTAATTTTCCAGTCAGAGAACTAGGGTAACTGTGGAAATAGTTATAAGACGAACCCAGTAACTCGATACGCATGGCGAACAATTTCGTACAGTCAGCGGTTGTCATTGCGGGCGCGTACGTGAAAATCTATTTTTTTAAAGAAAGCCGTTGATGAGTGTTTATAGAATGAGGAGAGGTTACATGGACATCGACAGTCAAAATGGCGGACAAGCTGCTGTTTTCAACGTCCTGCGCGAAGGGAAATGTAACAGCTGAACGAGTCGGGTCTGTCCCTTTAAACTTTGTACGTTTGGGAAGTTTTGGCGTTAAAATGCAGTTATTTACTACTGACATTTAAGGCTTTAAATAATATGGCACCTTTTTATCTTAATGAACTTTTAACTCCATATGTTCCGAAACGGTCACTACGCTCTGCTACCAAAAATTATTTAGTTATTCCTAAGTACAATTTAGAGTCCTATGGTCGCAAAGCTTTTTCAGTTATGGCGCCGTCCTTATGGAATAATCTACCAGAAAACATAAGGATTATTCAATCTTTGACTGATTTTAAAAGTGCCATTAAAACATTTCTTTTTAAGCGCGCATACTATTCATGATGTAATTTTAAATTATTCTTCTGTTTATTAATCTTAATATTTTTATTCGTATGTTTTTATATATAGATGTATTTTTAATCTTATCATAGTTAACTACATCAGTGGTTATAGTTTTAATATGTTTTTACAGAATGTAAAGCGCTTTTGGATTTTCGAAGAAACAGCGCTATATAAATCTATTATTATTATTATTATTATTATTTACAGGACGTTTGGAACCACCAAAGCAAGTATTTCAACTCGTTTTTCTGGCGTTAGAATCTACTTTGGTATCTGCAGAACAGATTCAAACTTGTGGACCTCAAACATGAACTACTCGGAAGTCTTTGTAATTGAGCTTTCCGACTGGCCTTTACAGTATTTAACAGAAGATGTATGGCGGCTCTAGCTAATTTGGGTCGTTTTTTAGCAGAGCATCGGGAACTGGTCTAATCATCCACAACTTGTTAGCAATCATAGTCGAGGGCAGGAGCAGGCATGTTAACTGAATTTAAAACTTGTGGACCTCAAAGAAATATAAATATTAAAGCAGCAAATTGGAAAATTGCGAAAAGGTAAGCCTTGTCTTCACTGTTTTCACTAAATTTGGAACGACGTGTAATGCATTATACGCATGCGCGGCGGCCATGATCTACGATATTGTTCGCCATGATACAGTATTATAAATTTGACAGTTTTTCTGTGAATAAGCGGGGAAGCTGATGCAAAGACGTACGAGACTGTGGAACTTATGGAAAATCTGACATGCGCAGTAGCTACTTCCTGTGCTTAGTTATATCACTTACGTACCTATGGAGTCGTGGAATACTTTATGAAGGTTAGTAATTTCACCAGGTTTATCTCTGCAACTGTTATAATAATACGAAACTTGGGTACCCTGTGTTTTTAGGAACATTTGGCATGCGCAGTAGCTGCTTCCGATGCTTAATTGTGTCACTTACCTATGGAGTCGTGGAAAGCCTATGCAGGTGAGTAACTTCACAAGGTTTATTTCATATATCATTCGTTTTTAGAGTTGTTATCAATTTGTGAACAAAAATACAAGACTTGGGTACCCTGTGGTTTTTGCTCAGATGAAGAATGCAGCTGTACAGCTACACCCACCAACAGATCAAATGCAGACATCCCATTTCGGAACACCCTCGGGCCAAGCTTCAAAATGGTACATGTCTCCAAAAATACCCATGTCAAGAGGGGGAGGGTTTCACCCGCTGGCCCATGGACTACAAGGGTTGTTCTTCCAATGCTTTTTATTGGCCGCAACGGACTGAGTCCAGAGAGATGGCTGCTTGCCCAACAAATTGATACTGAAGAATATATGGTTATTGGGGCAAAGCAGAGATTAGCCACTGTAGATATGGATATAGAGCTTTCAGTAAATAACAGTTCCATCAAAAGAGTAATGAAACCAAGTACCTGGGTATACACCTTAGTTGGGGCACCCATGTAGAAAAGGTAATTAAGAAAGTGTCCTCTGGTTTGGGAATATTCAGAAGGGTGAGGCCTTATGTGCCCAGAAATGCACTAATCAATGTTTATAGGGCACTTATTCCCGGGGGCTACTCAGACGATTTTTGGGTAGGGGTGTGCCGCGGAGACCTCAAAACCCTGACCCTATCCCAGACTTAAAAATGCCGTTTACCATACCCAATCCCAGACTTGAAGCAAAATTCTATACCCTATCCCAGGCCAGATGTTTACACAGCATAACATTAGATATGAAATTACACTACGAAAGCCGTTGTTTTGTTTTAATATGGTATTTTAAGCTGTAGTGTGGTCGATAGAGCGCTAAGCATGGCGTCAACGACAAGTATCACGGCCCTTTCCCAGACCAAAACCGTAAAAAGCTAGGATACCCTATTCCAGCAGACCTCGGCAGCTCAAAAACCATACCGTATCCCTCGCGGCACATACCAAATAACGTTAGTGTTACCATAATTTAAAAAGATAATTTTACAATAATTTACATTTGACTTTATAACAGTAGTTTTACGAATTCTATCAGAGATAACTATATATAAAATTATATTATCGGACGTCTCCTCTTTTTTTTTAAAACAATCGTAAACATATTTAGCTAATGCCTTTTGGAGTATTTTTTTTTGGTTTATCAGTGCGAGAAACAATTGTTTCTCTGTCATTGTCTCGGTTTTTTTTTGGCAAGTCTAAATGATATCTTTTTGACATTTTAAAGAGATTCGTTCTTCCGGTTTTTTGTATGGCCTTGCGTGTCTGCCTTTTTCTATTGCTAGGTTGTGAATACTAATTCTTAGTCTAGTTAGGGCTATCCTGGGCCGGTGCCAGAGGTTCTACTGCCCTCTCTAAGCGAAAATAAACTTTGGCTTAGAGGGCAGTACTTACAATATTGTCTTGATCATACCAAAGATTTCCAAAGCCGCAATGAAATGATATTTCTTTGACTTTCTTACTCCAGTACGCCTTGTTATTTTCGTTTTTTGTTTCATGATAGATACAGTAAGATAATTTTTGAACGTTATCTAGATCAACAAGTTTTATCCATAATTTTATGCATCTATGTTTTGCATCCACATTTAGGGGAAAACGACGTAGCTCTGCACGGCACGCGTTAGTTGGTTGCGGCTCCAAGTAACATCTTGCAATAGTCGATGTGAACGACCTCCAAGTTGTCTCTGTTTATCCTAGCTTGCACCCCGTATTTCACTTCCATAGAGGATTATAGGTCTCACTATTATATCAAAACGTGGCATTGTAAGTTTGAGATTTGTTCTAAAAAAACGTCCCATTTCTTTTCTGAGTTTATAAAGTGCTTTGAGAGCAGTCTTTTTTAACTCTTCTCTGGCTAAGTTGAAGTAACCGTAGCGGGTACTAAAATGGAGGCCAAGATATTTATAAGTTCTTGCATTTTCAAATTCCTTATCTTTATAGTAAAAGCAGTAATTCTTCATTCTTTTGCCGTTATTGTTAAAAATAAGCACTTTGGTTTTCTCGAGGTTCACATCTATTTGAAATTCATTACAAAAGCTCTCTAGTTTGTTTAAGTAATTTTGTAAACCAACAGCACTTTTTGACATAATAACTAAGTCGTCTGCATATAAAAGGCAACTTAGTGGTGCGCCACTGGCTGTGATATCATTATTATTTGCGTCAGTCATTTAACGTTTCAGGAAGGTGGTGTAAATACGGAGATTGAACAGGGTGGGGGATAACATGCACCCTTGCTTGACGACTGTATAACATCTAAAGGCGGGTGTTACCTTATTGTCTAGTTTAACTACTGAAGAGTCATGGGAATACATCGCCAATTAATATTGGAATAGAAGCGTCCGTTCACTCCGGTTTTCTTTAATTTGTCAAGTAATTTCTCTCTTGGAATGCTATCGAACGCTTTTTTGAAATCAACAAAACACGTAAAGAGGAGATTACTTTTCTTTTTAGGTTTACTTTTTACATATTGATCATTGTTTTCAGGATAAATATATTATCGGTCGTACTAAAACTTTTCCGAAATCCACCTTGTTCGCGTTCCAAAATTCCTTTCTCGTCGAGGTCGTTGAATAATCTTCCGTTTAAAATTGATGTAAACAATTTACCGAGAGAAGAAAGGAGCGTGATTCCTCTATAGTTATCCATCAGCCTAGTCCCTAGGCCTTCTGGCTGGTATTTTGTCTGAGTGGGTTAATGGGATCCCTGTGGTTTGTAATGGCTTGTGACGTCACCGCTCACTGTTACCAGAGTGAGCGGTGACGTCACAAGCCATTACAAACCACAGGGATCCCATTAACCCACTCAGACAAAATACCAGCCAGAAGGCCTAGGCTGGTTATCCAATCAGATACGATTTGTCTTCTTTTTTGTGAATTGCATGAGACTATGAGTCCCAGTCCCCAGCTTTTCTGATATTTACCTGAGATAAGTATCGCATTGAATAACTTTTTCAGCGGTGCTTTTAATTGTTCTTTTCCATATTTCAGTATCTCATTTAGTATATTGTCTTTTTCCGTAGCTTTTTTATATTTTAGCCCGTTGATTGCATTGATTATCTCTTCCTCACTTATTTCGTCATCTAATGGGCCGGTAACATTTTCATCTTCCTCTGTATTGTTGGTTCTTGCTCATTCGTATCTCTCTTCTCGTTTAATTTGCTTATTAAAATTATGTTTTAACTGTATGCCTTGTTCAAGGGGGGGGGGGGGGGGGGGCATTTGTGATCTACTGAACACGTGATATCTCCATGAATTTTTGTTGTATCACGAAACTGTTTGTCGCATTCATGTCCATCTCGCAAGCTCTTTAAAAGCTGCTATACCGAAATTATGTACATGTTCAACTTTGTAAAATGGTATGAAAATATAGTTTACGTCATGATCAACCTCAACAAGAACAAACGAAAATTAAACTGGCCAGCTTCTTTATACTATTTTTGTTGTGTAATTTTGAACAAAATACACTCGTATGTACTCGTATGTTAGTCGTATGAACACTGGTATGATCAACTAAAAGTCTAGAAGGGTAGGTTACTCGTATGTACTCGTATGCTAATCGTATGTACCCCTATGTTAGTCGTGTATTACTCGTATGTACTCGTATGAACACGTTAGTCGTATGTACTCGTATGTTAATCGTAAGTACTCGTATGTTATTCGTGTGTTACTCGTATGAACAACGATCCAGAACACAGGCTTGACTTGATGGCTTGACTGAGACGAGAGAAAGCTATACATTTTACAGATGCCTTTCTACAGAAACTAGTGTTGATGCCAGTTTAATTTCAAAGAAGAAACACTCTATTTAGGAGTACGAAAAAATGGCGCCACAGTAAGTGAACAATTAATATTATAGAACAGGGAAAACCAAGCTTTACTCCATACTAAGTCGGCTGTTTATGTCGCATTCTTCTTTTTTTCAATACCACGAAGTGCGATCTAATTTTACTTTACAAACGAAAAGTAGCGCAGAAAATCACAGGATAGCAAGACTAACGCTCAGTGAATGACAGCAGCTGTCAATTATTTTTCGCGCCTTTATAGCGGGAAATCAGTCTCCTTTGCAAGGCTTTGAGAATTTAGTTAGTTTGATTTTTTTGCGATGCTAGTGTGCTTGTGCAAGCAAGCACCACCAATTCACACTTATTTTTTTTATTTTTTTATTTTTTTTTATTTTTGTGGTTATAGTATTAATATGGCATTAATAAAATATAATTATTATAAGGTGTTAATAAGATATAATTATTATAAGGTGTTAACCCTTTCAGGTTCAAGTTGTTAACAGTATTTCTAGATTGAAAAAACCCTCCCCTCTAATTAAATAGTCATTGTTACCATGGAATTTTTAACTGACCTATAATACTAGGGGCTCAGAGTTTTTAGACGGCCATTTTGAAGGCAGTTGTGGATTACTTATCGGATCCGGCGGGAAGTTTGTTCGGAGGAATATGGAGAATTGTAGGCTTTTTAAAAACCTTTTTTACCATTTATAGAGTGCTGGAGGACATCATTAAGTCTGATGAGAGCTTCAATCAGTACTCTCTCAAAGAACCGAGTTTGTGCCAGTTTATTGTGACAGAGAAAGAGCCTCATTTTTCACTCGTGAAAGGGCCAGGACGTCTTCTGTCACTTTAGCGTGGGCTTTATAAATGGGGGTCTGGAGCCACCTACATGTATCATAGCTTTTTGGGAATATTGGACAATATTTACTTGCCATTGATTCCAATATGAAGGTATTAGGTCGAAATGGCTTTAGACTTAGTATATATTTTGAAGAACGAAGATGGGGGAAGTGCCATGTCGTTGTTTGTTAGGATTTCCCGGCATGTATTGCGGTCATTTTAGGTGAAATTGTTTGTGGACAGAATGGCTTGTTTCTGGGCAAGTTTGGGTGTTGGGAGATAGAAAGTGAGGTTAGTGCAAACATGAAACTCTAAAATGTGTTGTGAAATATGTATTTTTGAGAGAAAATGTTAAATCTGAGGAGAAATAATTTTGAAATAATGTAACCTATGTTGGCTTATGCAGAGAAAGGATTTAGATGAAATTATTCTTTCATTAACTTGCCAATTGTAGTTCATTAGGATGAAATTATTTGGTGATATGCGATGATTATGATAGTGATAGAGTGATAGTATTGAGGTACGAAGTTAATATTATTGTATTGTATTGTTATTATAGTGTTATACCATGTTATATTGTTATATTATGATGACAGTGATATAATCATTAGTGAGAGAAATTAGTGAGAGAATTAAGGATGACAGTATTGGTAGGAGTTACAATAGAGTTACAATATAAGGTATATCGGTATTAAAAGTAGGATTAAAATAAATTTGAATTTGAATGAAATAAATTATGAATGAGATTATAAATACAATAAGATGTTATCATAGTAATTTATATATACTATGAAGAAGTATGACATATACCCATTCTGATTCCATTTGATTATAGGATCTATAGATAACAGTGATGTACATGCAAATAAAGGATGACCGTGTTGGTGTGCAATAGAGGATGACCATGTCTATATAACATTGGAGGATTGTATTCTCAAAACAATATTAAAACCAATTATAACTGTCATCGTTTGGATACTTTCAACGTACTGGAGGATTGCATTCATCGTTTGGATATTTTTAATGTACTGGAGGATTGCATTTAACCCATGACCCTTCACATAATATGGGATATATCAGTGATATCCATACATGTATATAAAGCTACAGGAGGATTGTATCCTCAGGATGTTGAAAACATAATTGCTGAGGACTGTGTTCTCAAGAATAGATGATTGCGTCCGACTTAGAACAGACAAAGAATCGAGGGATGACATAACAAGTATTATTTAAAAAGTTTTTTAATTATTATTATCATATGTTATGATATGGGATTTCATATATCCAATTATTAAGTTATGATTGGCCCATTAAGAGAAAAGGAAAAATATATTTATATATGACAACAATAAATTTACTGTCATGGCATAGCTGGCCATTTTGGTTTGTTAGCCCGTTAGAACAGAAAGTTTGTAAGCCAGGGTTTACTGGCTTAAAAACAGCTATGCCCATGACTGGTATTTTCTGTTCATAGTGGGCAAATTTGGCTATGTTTCTTAATTTTAATTTTAATTTCTTCTTTTTGTTTTTCTATTGCAATTAGTCTCTTTACAATAACTGCTTTCTGCTTATTCAGCTCTTCTTCCTCCCTTTCGAGGCTGTTGTTTAAAGTGCACAGTGCACCCATCTTTTTGACCCATGGCCGTTTGGGGGTTCTCTCCTCTGTTAATTTTGTTTCTTGAATTTGGGTTTGAATGTCATTTTCATCTTCACCAAAGGTCCACATCTGGTTGTCGCCGTCAGTAATGTCCTCGGATACATTCATGTTGATTACTAGTTAGGAAGAAAGTTAAACGTTTGCTAGTTAGGAATAAGATCAAAAATTTGCTAGTTTTTGTAATTTATTTTATATTAATTTATAAATTTGGTTTTAATTTTGGTAATTTTTTATATAAATTATCAATTTGGTTTTTATTTTTATTTAATTTTATCTTTATTAAATTTATTTTTAATGATTAACGACTAGGGGTACTAAATTCAACTTCCAATGACTGAATAAGAGTATTAATAATTTATTAAAATGACTAAAAGCATTAATTTATTAAAATGACTAAAAGCATTAATTATTAAAATGACTAAAAGCATAGAACCAAAGAATTATCAAATGTGTATTTCTGAATAACAAGCCCCTTTATCAAGGGTTAGGAAGCTTGTTAGGACCTAGAACATAGTGGTGTTCTGAGACGGTCACGTGTTTCTGCCTTGGGCCCAGGCCTAACCCGACACGTAAATACACACGGTTGATTCTATGCGCCATTTTGTTTTTGTTAAGCCTAAAGGATTTAGAGGTTTAGAGTTGAAATATTGATCGTTTAAACCGTTTGAGACAATTGGAGATTTCATGGAGACTATATGGAGGTTAGTAGAATTAAAAGTTCATTATGTCTGTAATTAAAGAATGCGTTTATGATTATATTTACCTACCTCACTTGGATGACTTGGTTTGCTTTACTTACGAATGTACGGATTATTAAAACTGTGCTTGTTCTTGCTTTATCTAAAATTGTTTATAACGATGTTAACGTTAGTCTTAGATCGTAGAGTGAATATAAACCGTCAAAGTTAACATGCTTACCGTGATTTACTTGTGAAGGTTTTTTTACGAACAGCTTGCTAATTATTATCACGTCGTGTTTAAAGAGGATTTCTAACAGTCATATGATTGCGTTTTTTTGGAATATACGTTATTTTAAAAGAGAGTGCGAGCAAGTTAAAGATCGTTATTTTTCAAAAATATTTATGAGGATTATATAACGTTATAAAAACGAGTGCTGTGTCTGTTGAGTGCCTTCATTCTGAGTGAGCAGGACAGAGAGAGGTTTTTGATTCTGAGTGAGCAGGAGTAAGCAATGTGATTTATTTAGAAACAGTGAGGAGTTTATAGCTAGGATTTAGTATATGATAAAACGATCTAACATGATCCGTTTGTGGCGACAACGTTTGAACAACTGGCATAAGGGTGGAAACATTTTAAAAAATGAGTTGAGAGATTTGGATCAAAAGATGTTGGAGATGGTTAATGTCGAGGTTGCTATGTATGGGTTATACTTGAAGACAAGTGAACAATGCACATATAATGCTGATGACTATGCAGGATGCAGACAGGATGTAAAGAAAGAAACAGAAAGAGGGGCAGATGATGATCATGGAGGGGCGGTTGCTAATCATCATAACATGTTAGATGGAGATGAAGGGAAATTAGATTTGGTTAAAGATCATGGACAGGAGGATGTGGTTAAAGATCATGGACAGGAGGATGTTATTAATATTGGACATAAAGAAGAAAAAGGCGATCATGGAGAAGATGAGAATCGGAGAGAGATGGTTAATGATCAAATGGACGGTGAAGAAAAGGAGAACCATAGGAAGGATGAATTGGTTAATTTAAAGTTAAGATTGAAACTTTTAGAAGGAGATGTTAATAACATTATTCAAAACCGTAGCATTTTCTTTAAGAGATGCAAGCAAGAAATTCTGGGCGCAAGGAGGATTAAGAGAGTAAGGGGTAGACCAAGTATTGACATGTTAGAATTACACGATGTTACAAGAGTATATATGGATTTGATATATGAAAGGAAGAAGATGTTATTAAAGTGAAGATTATACAAGAAGGATAGGAGACCTAAGGAAACAACAATTAGAACAAGATATAAACAATGAGAAGAAGTCAAAAGGAGACAGTTTCCATAATTTTACTTATGAAGGATTTAGTAAGGAAGAGATTAGTGTATTAAATCAGAATCCAGGTTATGTACCAAGGGTGGTAATTAATGACAGTAATGAGTGTTTGAAATTAATAGGTGATGATATATTGCTTGAATATTTAAGGGTGTCTATGTATAAGAATTGTTCCAATAGGGTTAGGAGACTAGGGATTTATGCTAAGTTAAGGCGACTTAGGAAGAGAAATAAGATAAATTTACAGTGTAAATTAGTGGGGGATAGTAAACGTAAAGAAGTATTGCGATTGTTGAGACACCCCGATATATCTTCTGTTGATAAGGCTTTTGTATATAGAGTTTTAGAGGCTATGGATATAGGTATACCATCGGCTAAAAAAGAGGTAGTGAGAAAGAGTAAAGAATTGGGAGTAACTAAGCCAGTGCTGGTTAGAAATAGTAGAGAGTTGAAGGCGATTAAGAGGTTAGCTAATCTGAAAGGGGTAGTGGTTAGAGAGGCTGATAAGGGTTTAGGTTGGGCTGTGAATACATTAGGGTGGTATAAACATGAGTATGAGCGGCATATAAATAGTGATTTTTATGAGCGTATCGGTCCGAGGTGCAGTGTTGTTCACGAAATTATAAGTAATTACAAGTTGAGTTTAACCTCTATTTTGAAGAATTATAATGCTTCTGAAGATTTGTGTAAGGTACTATTGACTACTCCGAAAGATGGATACGTGTTACCGAGTATGAATATTATGCCAAAAATTCATAAATTGGATGGGATGGCTGAGCCACAAACTGAAAAATATTTAACCGGTCGACCTATAATAACCGGTTATGGGTGGTGTACTGTTGAGCTATCAAAGTTTTTGCAACATGAATTTTCTCTTTTTAGTAGTAAGCTTAAAGATCATATGAAAGAATTAAGTTTAGATGTAGGTGTGATAAGTAGTACTTTAGAGTTTTTACAGAGGATAGAAAATTTTGAGTTATTAGACAATTTGAAGTATACATTTGTTACTTATGATTTTAAGGATTTATTCACTAATATATTAGATGTAGATGTGAAACGAGTATTAGAAGGTACATTGTATGTGTGATTCGTTAGGTTACACAGAGGGTTATATTTCCTTTTTGTTAGATTTGTACCATTTGTGTAATAGTAGTAATTATTTTCATGTAGGGAATTATGTTTATAGGCAATGTAAGGGTGTACCAATGGGTTGTTATTACTCTAAGGAGGTATCTGATTTAGTGTTGTTATATTCAGAGTATTTATATCTTCTTACCCGTAGTGTTGATAATAAGATTGTATGTCTGATGAGCAGGTATGCTGATGATGGATTTTTGTTATTGAGTACAAGAGATAAGGTCGAGATTAAGAGTGAATTAGATAGACTATTGTAGTTGTATATTTTTGGATGTAAAATTATTTTTGGATGACATATCTATGTGTTTGAAGAGGGTGCATAGGATGACCCATTTTAAATTGCATCATCGGTTTAACTATTTAAAATTAAAATCTAATCATCCTGCCAATGTTTTTAAGGGATTGGTGCGTAATGAGAGTATAAGGTACGCAAGGATATCTAGTACAAAGGAAGATTTTGATCATACGATGACTTTATATTCTATAAGGATGAGGAAATTAGGTTATAAGTTACGAACTATTAGAAAGTACAGTGTACCTTATAGTGTGTATAGTAATGTTAATTCTGTGGGGTTGTCAGGAATGAGGACAAGGTTGCCAGTAGGGATAAGAACTATTAGATTACCTTATACTGGTAATAAGTTGTTAGATAGGAAATTAACAATGATAATAAATATGGCAGCTCGCTATCGTGGAAGTTTAAGGCGAATATTATTAGTAAGATATGTAATGCCTAAATTACGAGAGCGGATAAGTACTAAGGTTAATCTACATAAACGACTACACCAATGGCATGTATAGAGGTTAAATATGGAGGTACAGAGGTTAATATACAGAGGTTAATATACAGAGGTTAATATACAGAGATATATTATAGAGGTTATATATTGAGGTTAAAATATAGTGATTGTATTAGATTAATGTATTATTGTGTTATTGGACTAATGAAGACAGAAGTTATTATTTAAATAAAGTCAATTATGGTTTTGTCTAAGATGTTGTATTTTGGTTTTGTTTTGTCTATTAAGATGTTGCATTTTTTTGTGTGTTTATGTAGGTTAAGGGTTAATTTATGTTGTAATTGGTTGTGTGTTTATTATGTTTTTATTATGTTTAGTGAATTAATTAAATTAAATGGTGTGAATTAATTAAATTAAATGGTGTGAAATAGAGTGGAGAAGGGTGGAGTTAATTAATTTAATCTAATTAATTGGTGTGAAGAAGAGTGGAGAAGGGTGGAGTGGTTAAGATTTGAATGAACTGGTGTGAAGAAGAATGGAGAAGATTAGAGTTGTTAATAATATAATTGTTAATAATAATAAAATAGGATGAACTTGTGTGAAGAAGATTGGAGTTACTAAGAATAGATTTATTAAGAATGTATTTTTGATGTGGTTGGTTGGTTAAAATATTTATTAAAGTGTTTTTGATTATATTTATTTATATATATGGATGGTGATTAATTATTATATTAGAATTGTTATTAAAATTGTTAATAGATTAGAGAGTTAATGATAAGTATATATGTTAATTATGATAAAATAAGTATTTGAATATGGTATGGTGGACTAAAGGAGCTACCTGGTTCCTTCCTGTATGGAACAGTTGTAGGTTATGCAATGTCCTCCTCGTAGGAGGGCGACCGAGCCATCTGAACGGTCCAGGTTAGGTGGTACCGAACCCCATCATACTAGATGATGTCAACATTGTTAGTGTGCTTGTGCAAGCAAGCACCACCAATTCACACTTATTTTTTTTATTTTATTTTATTTTTGTGGTTATAGTATTAATATGGCATTAATAAAATATAATTATTATAAGGTGTTAATAAGATATAATTATTATAAGGTGTTAACCCTTTCAGGTTCAAGTTGTTAACAGTATTTCTAGATTGAAAAAACCCTCCCCTCTAATTAAATAGTCATTGTTACCATGGAATTTTTAACTGACCTATAATACTAGGGGCTCAGAGTTTTTAGACGGCCATTTTGAAGGCAGTTGTGGATTACTTATCGGATCCGGCGGGAAGTTTGTTCGGAGGAATATGGAGAATTGTAGGCTTTTTAAAAACCTTTTTTACCATTTATAGAGTGCTGGAGGACATCATTAAGTCTGATGAGAGCTTCAATCAGTACTCTCTCAAAGAACCGAGTTTGTGCCAGTTTATTGTGACAGAGAAAGAGCCTCATTTTTCACTCGTGAAAGGGCCAGGACGTCTTCTGTCACTTTAGCGTGGGCTTTATAAATGGGGGTCTGGAGCCACCTACATGTATCATAGCTTTTTGGGAATATTGGACAATATTTACTTGCCATTGATTCCAATATGAAGGTATTAGGTCGAAATGGCTTTAGACTTAGTATATATTTTGAAGAACGAAGATGGGGGAAGTGCCATGTCGTTGTTTGTTAGGATTTCCCGGCATGTATTGCGGTCATTTTAGGTGAAATTGTTTGTGGACAGAATGGCTTGTTTCTGGGCAAGTTTGGGTGTTGGGAGATAGAAAGTGAGGTTAGTGCAAACATGAAACTCTAAAATGTGTTGTGAAATATGTATTTTTGAGAGAAAATGTTAAATCTGAGGAGAAATAATTTTGAAATAATGTAACCTATGTTGGCTTATGCAGAGAAAGGATTTAGATGAAATTATTCTTTCATTAACTTGCCAATTGTAGTTCATTAGGATGAAATTATTTGGTGATATGCGATGATTATGATAGTGATAGAGTGATAGTATTGAGGTACGAAGTTAATATTATTGTATTGTATTGTTATTATAGTGTTATACCATGTTATATTGTTATATTATGATGACAGTGATATAATCATTAGTGAGAGAAATTAGTGAGAGAATTAAGGATGACAGTATTGGTAGGAGTTACAATAGAGTTACAATATAAGGTATATCGGTATTAAAAGTAGGATTAAAATAAATTTGAATTTGAATGAAATAAATTATGAATGAGATTATAAATACAATAAGATGTTATCATAGTAATTTATATATACTATGAAGAAGTATGACATATACCCATTCTGATTCCATTTGATTATAGGATCTATAGATAACAGTGATGTACATGCAAATAAAGGATGACCGTGTTGGTGTGCAATAGAGGATGACCATGTCTATATAACATTGGAGGATTGTATTCTCAAAACAATATTAAAACCAATTATAACTGTCATCGTTTGGATACTTTCAACGTACTGGAGGATTGCATTCATCGTTTGGATATTTTTAATGTACTGGAGGATTGCATTTAACCCATGACCCTTCACATAATATGGGATATATCAGTGATATCCATACATGTATATAAAGCTACAGGAGGATTGTATCCTCAGGATGTTGAAAACATAATTGCTGAGGACTGTGTTCTCAAGAATAGATGATTGCGTCCGACTTAGAACAGACAAAGAATCGAGGGATGACATAACAAGTATTATTTAAAAAGTTTTTTAATTATTATTATCATATGTTATGATATGGGATTTCATATATCCAATTATTAAGTTATGATTGGCCCATTAAGAGAAAAGGAAAAATATATTTATATATGACAACAATAAATTTACTGTCATGGCATAGCTGGCCATTTTGGTTTGTTAGCCCGTTAGAACAGAAAGTTTGTAAGCCAGGGTTTACTGGCTTAAAAACAGCTATGCCCATGACTGGTATTTTCTGTTCATAGTGGGCAAATTTGGCTATGTTTCTTAATTTTAATTTTAATTTCTTCTTTTTGTTTTTCTATTGCAATTAGTCTCTTTACAATAACTGCTTTCTGCTTATTCAGCTCTTCTTCCTCCCTTTCGAGGCTGTTGTTTAAAGTGCACAGTGCACCCATCTTTTTGACCCATGGCCGTTTGGGGGTTCTCTCCTCTGTTAATTTTGTTTCTTGAATTTGGGTTTGAATGTCATTTTCATCTTCACCAAAGGTCCACATCTGGTTGTCGCCGTCAGTAATGTCCTCGGATACATTCATGTTGATTACTAGTTAGGAAGAAAGTTAAACGTTTGCTAGTTAGGAATAAGATCAAAAATTTGCTAGTTTTTGTAATTTATTTTATATTAATTTATAAATTTGGTTTTAATTTTGGTAATTTTTTATATAAATTATCAATTTGGTTTTTATTTTTATTTAATTTTATCTTTATTAAATTTATTTTTAATGATTAACGACTAGGGGTACTAAATTCAACTTCCAATGACTGAATAAGAGTATTAATAATTTATTAAAATGACTAAAAGCATTAATTTATTAAAATGACTAAAAGCATTAATTATTAAAATGACTAAAAGCATAGAACCAAAGAATTATCAAATGTGTATTTCTGAATAACAAGCCCCTTTATCAAGGGTTAGGAAGCTTGTTAGGACCTAGAACATAGTGGTGTTCTGAGACGGTCACGTGTTTCTGCCTTGGGCCCAGGCCTAACCCGACACGTAAATACACACGGTTGATTCTATGCGCCATTTTGTTTTTGTTAAGCCTAAAGGATTTAGAGGTTTAGAGTTGAAATATTGATCGTTTAAACCGTTTGGAGATTTCAGAAACACGCGACCGTCTCAGAGCACCTCTGGGATTTAGGTCCTAACAGACTTCCTAATCCCTGAAGAAGGAGTCCGTTAATCAGAAATACACGTTTGGCAATTTAATTCTAGTGCAGCCTTAATGTAATAGTATTTTTCATATATTTTTACTCTAAATATTTTACTCTAAATATTTTAGATAAATAAAATAAAATGCAAAGGGGGGGTAGAGTGAACATCATTTAACCAATAATGATTACAATTATATACTAGCTTAAGACATATTTTTATACTCAATATTCAAAAAGTTATTTCCATAGTATATTGTTCCCCTACATAATTTATTCACATATCATATTTTATCAAATCATATCCATGGCATAATCACATTAATCAATTTTCATACCACTATTTATATATTTCATAATAACCCACTCTTCAAATTATCACTCAACATTTTTAAAATAAGTATGAATTGGTGGTGCTTGCTTGCACAAGCACACTAACACTGTTGGCATAATCACATTAATCAGTTTCATACCATAATCACATTAATCAATTTCATACCACTATTTAAATATATTTCATAATAACCCACTCTTCAAATTAATTAATTATCACTATAATCTACATGTAACACACTGTCACTAGTCTGACACATATAAATACAATACACATAAGATAATAATACACAAAAGAAAGGAATAAGTATGAATTGGTGATGCTTGTCTTATACAAGTAAATATACACATACCAACATCATTTAACCAATAATGGTTATAGTTATATACTAGCTTAAGATATATATTTTTATACTCAACATTCAAAGTTCCCATCCCATATCATATCCATGGCATAATCAGTTTCATACCATAATCACATTAATCAATTTCATACCACTATTTAAATATATTTCATAATAACCCACTCTTCAAATTAATTAATTATCACTATAATCTACATGTAACACACTGTCACTAGTCTGACACATATAAATACAATACACATAAGATAATAATACACAAAAGAAAGGAATAAGTAATAATAATACACAAAAGAAAGGAATAAGTATGAATTGGTGATGCTTGTCTTATACAAGTAAATATACACATACCAATGTAATTAGTAATAGGGTTCGGTACCACCTAGCCTGGACAGTTTCAGATGTCTCGGTTGCCCTTCTGCGAGGAGGACATTGCATAACCTACAACTGATCCATAAAGGAAGGAACCTGGTAGCTCTATAGACCAACCATAATTAGCCATATTCAATACTTATTTCGCCTCAACATCATATTAATCACATTATTAATACCCATGTCAGCTGACCAGCTGTCAACCAACCATATCATAACACCCATACATACATGTAACACCCATATCACCCACACAACAACATAACATCCATAACCCACACAACAACATAACATCCATAACCCACACAACAACATAACATCCATAACCAAGCAACCATACCAACCATGTGCTCATCATATCATATCAAACATGAATCCAATTAAACTGAGCCAAATATATATACTTATTCCACCTCAGCATCATATTACTCTCAGCATCATACTAATCACATTACTAATACCATCCACAGTCATTAAACAGTCATAAAACATTAATTAAAATATATTACACACATAACATCCAGTCATATAGTCATAATCATGGAACACTTAATACTTTTTGTCAGTTTTAAACCCCAATAAAATCTCAGCTTAAAGCTAGTACACAAGCACTAAGCACAGGAACATTAAACAATGAACAACAATACTGAGGCTAATGTCTCCTTGTAAACATTTTATTTAATTAAAAACCTATCAACCTATATAACATTTAATTTAAGCCTATCGACCTGTACAACTTTTAAATCATCTGCTCGCTCTACTTGAATTCAAATCATTTTTGCTCGCTCTATTCAAAACGATCATTTCCTATGACATCAGCTCTTTCGTAAAAAATTACGTATTATCCTCACGTTTGTAAATTGTCATCGTAATCAGCCGTTTTCTTTTGATCATCAACAGCTCATGCTTACGGTAAGCCAAAATTCCTAATTTTCTGACTCTTAACTTATTGCTCTCAATGTTATCTCTTATTAAGTCACATAACTAACTATATATAAAACGTTTAGACCTATTTTACATCCAAGGGTAAAGCACAAGACTGATCAAAGACTGATCAAAGGGGTGAAAACTACAAGAGCCAAGAGTTAAACATAACCAGTCTACTAACGAATAACACGAAAAAGTAAGTAAAACATATTTTAGCATACCTAACATATTTTAGCATACCTAACTTTATGTCCCTTGTCAACTTAATCTCCCTTGTCCACTTAACATAAACGAGCCAAATAATCCTACCGGTTCATTCAATAAAATTTGACGACCTAACTTACACTAGTCTAATTTATAAACAAAATGGCTGACATATAGAATTGGCCGTGTGTATTTACGTGTTGGGTTAGGCCTGGGCCCGAGGCAGAAACACGCGACCGTCTCAGAGCACCTCTGGGATTTAGGTCCTAACAGACTTCCTAATCCCTGAAGAAGGAGTCCGTTAATCAGAAATACACGTTTGGCAATTTAATTCTAGTGCAGCCTTAATGTAATAGTATTTTTCATATATTTTTACTCTAAATATTTTACTCTAAATATTTTAGATAAATAAAATAAAATGCAAAGGGGGGTAGAGTGAACATCATTTAACCAATAATGATTACAATTATATACTAGCTTAAGACATATTTTTATACTCAATATTCAAAAAGTTATTTCCATAGTATATTGTTCCCCTACATAATTTATTCACATATCATATTTTATCAAATCATATCCATGGCATAATCACATTAATCAATTTTCATACCACTATTTATATATTTCATAATAACCCACTCTTCAAATTATCACTCAACATTTTTAAAATAAGTATGAATTGGTGGTGCTTGCTTGCACAAGCACACTAACACTGTTGGCATAATCACATTAATCAGTTTCATACCATAATCACATTAATCAATTTCATACCACTATTTAAATATATTTCATAATAACCCACTCTTCAAATTAATTAATTATCACTATAATCTACATGTAACACACTGTCACTAGTCTGACACATATAAATACAATACACATAAGATAATAATACACAAAAGAAAGGAATAAGTATGAATTGGTGATGCTTGTCTTATACAAGTAAATATACACATACCAACATCATTTAACCAATAATGGTTATAGTTATATACTAGCTTAAGATATATATTTTTATACTCAACATTCAAAGTTCCCATCCCATATCATATCCATGGCATAATCAGTTTCATACCATAATCACATTAATCAATTTCATACCACTATTTAAATATATTTCATAATAACCCACTCTTCAAATTAATTAATTATCACTATAATCTACATGTAACACACTGTCACTAGTCTGACACATATAAATACAATACACATAAGATAATAATACACAAAAGAAAGGAATAAGTAATAATAATACACAAAAGAAAGGAATAAGTATGAATTGGTGATGCTTGTCTTATACAAGTAAATATACACATACCAAATCATTTTTGCTCGCTCTATTCTAAACGATCATTTCCTATGACATCAGCTCTTTCGTAAAAAATAACGTATTATCCTCACGTTTGTAAATTGTCATCGTAATCAGCCGTTTTCTTTTGATCAACAGCTCATGTTTATACGGTAAGCCAAAATTCCTAATTTTCTGACTCTTAACTTATTGCTCTCAATGTTATCTCTTATTAAGTCACACAACTAACTATATATAAAACGTTTAGACCTATATTACACTAATTTACATCCAAGGGTAAAGCACAAGACTGATCAAAGGGGTGAAAACTACAAGAGCCAAGAGTTAAACATAACCAGTCTACTAACGAAAAACACGAAAAAGTAAGTAAAACATATTTTAGCATACTTAACTTTATGTCCCTTGTCAACTTAATCTCCCTTGTCCACTTAACATAAACAAGCCAAATAATCCTACCGGTTCATTCAATAAAATTTGACGACCTAACTTGCACTAGTCTAGTTTATAAACAAATTAAAATGGCTGACATATAGAATTGGCCGTGTGTATTTACGTGTTGGGTTAGGCCTGGGCCCGAGGCAGAAACACGTGACCGTCTCAGAGCACCTCTGTGATTTAGGTCCTAACAGACTTCCTAAACCCTGAAGAAGGGGTCTGTTAATCAGAAATACACGTTTGGCAATCCAATTCTAGTGTAGCCTTAGTGTAAAAGTATTGCTGGGTTGCATGTGACGTCATGGCCGCCATGTTGGATGACAATAACAAAAGATTCCTCGTTAACTTCTCTTGTTAGTTCATCCAACATGGCGGCCACGTCTTTGTTATTTGAATCTCTGGGGATTGGGTTGCAACCCACCAATTATTTTTTTTCACATAATTTTTACTCTAAATATTTTAGATAAATAAATTAGAAATAAATAAATTGTTGTAAATAAAATGAAAATAAGGGGGGTAGGGGGAACATCATTTAACTAATAATGGTTATAGTTATATACTAGCTTAAGATATATATATTTTTATACTCAACATTCAAAGTTCCCATCCCATATCATATCCATGGCATAATCACATTAATCAGTTTCATACCATAATCACATTAATCAATTTCATATCAATTTCATACCACTATTTAAATATATTTCATAATAACCCACTCTTCAAATTAATTAATTATCACTATAATCTACATGTAACACACACTAGTCTGACACATATAAACACATATAAATACAATACACATAAGATAATAATACACAAAAGAAAGGAATAAGTATTAATTGGTGATGCTTGTCTTATACAAGTAAATATACACATACCATTGTAATTAGTAATAGGGTTCGGTACCACCTAGCCTGGACAGTTTCAGATGTCTCGGTTGCCCTTCTGCGAGGAGGACATTGCATAACCTACAACTGATCCATAAAGGAAGGAACCAGGTAGCTCTATAGACCAACCATAATTAGCCATATTCAATACTTATTTCGCCTCAACATCATATTAATCACATTATTAATACCCATGTCAACCAACCATATCATAACACCCATACATACATGTAACACCCATATCACCCACACAACAACATAACATCCATAACCCACACAACAACATAACATCCATAACCAAGCAACCATACCAAACATGTGCTCATCATATCATATCAAACATGAATCCAATTAAACTGAGCCATATATATATACTTATTCCACCTCAGCATCATATTACTCTCAGCATCATACTAATCACATTACTAATACCATCCACAGTCATTAAACAGTCATAAATCATTAAACAGTCATAAAACATTAATTAAAATATATTACACACATAACATCCAGTCATAGTCATAATCATGGAACACTTAGTACTTTTTGTCAGTTTTAAACCCCAACTACACAATCTTATTGATAACAATAAAATCTCAGCTTAAAGCTAGTACACAAGCACTAAACACAGGAACATTAAACAATGAACAACAATACTGAGGCTAATGTCTCCTTGTAAACATTTTATTTAATTAAAACCTATCAACCTATACAACATTTAATTTAAGCCTATCGACCTGTACAACTTTTAAATCATCTGCTCGCTCTACTTGAATTCAAATCATTTTTGCTCGCTCTATTCTAAACGATCATTTCCTATGACATCAGCTCTTTCGTAAAAAATAACGTATTATCCTCACGTTTGTAAATTGTCATCGTAATCAGCCGTTTTCTTTTGATCAACAGCTCATGTTTATACGGTAAGCCAAAATTCCTAATTTTCTGACTCTTAACTTATTGCTCTCAATGTTATCTCTTATTAAGTCACACAACTAACTATATATAAAACGTTTAGACCTATATTACACTAATTTACATCCAAGGGTAAAGCACAAGACTGATCAAAGGGGTGAAAACTACAAGAGCCAAGAGTTAAACATAACCAGTCTACTAACGAAAAACACGAAAAAGTAAGTAAAACATATTTTAGCATACTTAACTTTATGTCCCTTGTCAACTTAATCTCCCTTGTCCACTTAACATAAACAAGCCAAATAATCCTACCGGTTCATTCAATAAAATTTGACGACCTAACTTGCACTAGTCTAGTTTATAAACAAATTAAAATGGCTGACATATAGAATTGGCCGTGTGTATTTACGTGTTGGGTTAGGCCTGGGCCCGAGGCAGAAACACGTGACCGTCTCAGAGCACCTCTGTGATTTAGGTCCTAACAGACTTCCTAATCCCTGAAGAAGGGGTCTGTTAATCAGAAATACACGTTTGGCAATCCAATTCTAGTGTAGCCTTAGTGTAAAAGTATTGCTGGGTTGCATGTGACGTCATGGCCGCCATGTTGGATGACAATAACAAAAGATTCCTCGTTAACTTCTCTTGTTAGTTCATCCAACATGGCGGCCACGTCTTTGTTATTTGAATCTCTGGGGATTGGGTTGCAACCCACCAATTATTTTTTTCACATAATTTTTACTCTAAATATTTTAGATAAATAAATTAGAAATAAATAAATTGTTGTAAATAAAATGAAAATAAGGGGGGTAGGGGGAACATCATTTAACTAATAATGGTTATAGTTATATACTAGCTTAAGATATATATATTTTTATACTCAACATTCAAAGTTCCCATCCCATATCATATCCATGGCATAATCACATTAATCAGTTTCATACCATAATCACATTAATCAATTTCATATCAATTTCATACCACTATTTAAATATATTTCATAATAACCCACTCTTCAAATTAATTAATTATCACTATAATCTACATGTAACACACACTAGTCTGACACATATAAACACATATAAATACAATACACATAAGATAATAATACACAAAAGAAAGGAATAAGTATTAATTGGTGATGCTTGTCTTATACAAGTAAATATACACATACCAAAAGATTCCTCGTTAACTTCTCTTGTTAGTTCATCCAACATGGCGGCCACGTCTTTGTTATTTGAATCTCTGGGGATTGGGTTGCAACCCACCAATTATTTTTTTCACATAATTTTTACTCTAAATATTTTAGATAAATAAATTAGAAATAAATAAATTGTTGTAAATAAAATGAAAATAAGGGGGGTAGGGGGAACATCATTTAACTAATAATGGTTATAGTTATATACTAGCTTAAGATATATATATTTTTATACTCAACATTCAAAGTTCCCATCCCATATCATATCCATGGCATAATCACATTAATCAGTTTCATACCATAATCACATTAATCAATTTCATATCAATTTCATACCACTATTTAAATATATTTCATAATAACCCACTCTTCAAATTAATTAATTATCACTATAATCTACATGTAACACACACTAGTCTGACACATATAAACACATATAAATACAATACACATAAGATAATAATACACAAAAGAAAGGAATAAGTATTAATTGGTGATGCTTGTCTTATACAAGTAAATATACACATACCATTGTAATTAGTAATAGGGTTCGGTACCACCTAGCCTGGACAGTTTCAGATGTCTCGGTTGCCCTTCTGCGAGGAGGACATTGCATAACCTACAACTGATCCATAAAGGAAGGAACCAGGTAGCTCTATAGACCAACCATAATTAGCCATATTCAATACTTATTTCGCCTCAACATCATATTAATCACATTATTAATACCCATGTCAACCAACCATATCATAACACCCATACATACATGTAACACCCATATCACCCACACAACAACATAACATCCATAACCCACACAACAACATAACATCCATAACCAAGCAACCATACCAAACATGTGCTCATCATATCATATCAAACATGAATCCAATTAAACTGAGCCATATATATATACTTATTCCACCTCAGCATCATATTACTCTCAGCATCATACTAATCACATTACTAATACCATCCACAGTCATTAAACAGTCATAAATCATTAAACAGTCATAAAACATTAATTAAAATATATTACACACATAACATCCAGTCATAGTCATAATCATGGAACACTTAGTACTTTTTGTCAGTTTTAAACCCCAACTACACAATCTTATTGATAACAATAAAATCTCAGCTTAAAGCTAGTACACAAGCACTAAACACAGGAACATTAAACAATGAACAACAATACTGAGGCTAATGTCTCCTTGTAAACATTTTATTTAATTAAAACCTATCAACCTATACAACATTTAATTTAAGCCTATCGACCTGTACAACTTTTAAATCATCTGCTCGCTCTACTTGAATTCAAATCATTTTTGCTCGCTCTATTCTAAACGATCATTTCCTATGACATCAGCTCTTTCGTAAAAAATAACGTATTATCCTCACGTTTGTAAATTGTCATCGTAATCAGCCGTTTTCTTTTGATCAGCAGCTCATGTTTATACGGTAAGCCAAAATTCCTAATTTTCTGACTCTTAACTTATTGCTCTCAATGTTATCTCTTATTAAGTCACACAACTAACTATATATAAAACGTTTAGACCTATATTACACTAATTTACATCCAAGGGTAAAGCACAAGACTGATCAAAGGGGTGAAAACTACAAGAGCCAAGAGTTAAACATAACCAGTCTACTAACGAAAAACACGAAAAAGTAAGTAAAACATATTTTAGCATACTTAACTTTATGTCCCTTGTCAACTTAATCTCCCTTGTCCACTTAACATAAACAAGCCAAATAATCCTACCGGTTCATTCAATAAAATTTGACGACCTAACTTGCACTAGTCTAGTTTATAAACAAATTAAAATGGCTGACATATAGAATTGGCCGTGTGTATTTACGTGTTGGGTTAGGCCTGGGCCCGAGGCAGAAACACGTGACCGTCTCAGAGCACCTCTGTGATTTAGGTCCTAACAGACTTCCTAATCCCTGAAGAAGGGGTCTGTTAATCAGAAATACACGTTTGGCAATCCAATTCTAGTGTAGCCTTAGTGTAAAAGTATTGCTGGGTTGCATGTGACGTCATGGCCGCCATGTTGGATGACAATAACAAAAGATTCCTCGTTAACTTCTCTTGTTAGTTCATCCAACATGGCGGCCACGTCTTTGTTATTTGAATCTCTGGGGATTGGGTTGCAACCCACCAATTATTTTTTTCACATAATTTTTACTCTAAATATTTTAGATAAATAAATTAGAAATAAATAAATTGTTGTAAATAAAATGAAAATAAGGGGGGTAGGGGGAACATCATTTAACTAATAATGGTTATAGTTATATACTAGCTTAAGATATATATATTTTTATACTCAACATTCAAAGTTCCCATCCCATATCATATCCATGGCATAATCACATTAATCAGTTTCATACCATAATCACATTAATCAATTTCATATCAATTTCATACCACTATTTAAATATATTTCATAATAACCCACTCTTCAAATTAATTAATTATCACTATAATCTACATGTAACACACACTAGTCTGACACATATAAACACATATAAATACAATACACATAAGATAATAATACACAAAAGAAAGGAATAAGTATTAATTGGTGATGCTTGTCTTATACAAGTAAATATACACATAACCCTAACCCTAGTGTCGATGACAGTTTAATTTCAAAGAAGAAACACTATTTAGGAGTACAAAAAAATGGCACCACAGTAAGCGAACAATTAATATTATAGAACAGGGAAAACCAAGTCAGCTAGCGCTGTTTATGTCGCATTCTTCTTTTTTTCGAATACCACGAAGAGCTATCTACTTTTACTTTACGAACGAAAAGTGCGCAGAAAATCACAGGATAGCAAGACTAAAATATACTGATGCTCAGTGAATGACAGCAGCTGTCAATTATTTTTCACGCCTTTCTTAGCGGGAAATCAGAAAGTCTCCTTTTCAAGGCTTTGAGAATTTATTAGTTCGATTTTTTTTGCGATGCTAGATTAGGCCTTTTAGATTCGAAATTTGCGAAAAGAAACGCATCTTAAAACGTTTCCATTTTTAATCTTTATCGATACCTTACACAGTCAAGCCGCAAAACAGTCAGTGATACTGGGGACAATTTCGAAATATCATGCCGCCGTACTCATACACGTACAAATCATATTAAATAGAATCGTACTGAAATCTACGGTGGCCCAGAAGGGACAAGGCAACAAACAAAACAATTCTGCAAACAAGAAGCAATTGCACTGCCTCAAATATATCGCACTGCAAACAAAATATATCGCACTGCAAACAAAATATATCGCACTGCAAACTAAAAATGTATCGCACTGCAAACTAAAAATGTATCGCACTGCAAACTAAAATATATCGCACTGCAAACTAAAAATGTACCGCACTGCAAACTAAAAAATATTGCACTGCAAACTAAAAATGTATCGCACTGCAAACTAAAAAAAAATGGAATGCAAGCTAAAAAATTATTGCACTGCAAATAGAGCATAAAACCCTTGCGCACGCATGGTGCTTGTCAGCGGTTGTGAACAGCGGGTTCGAAGGTTTCCCGCCAAAACAATCCAAAATGGCGTCCGGAAGTAGCGAACATGATTTTCATGAAGCTTTACCAAATGGTTCAGAAAGGGACTTAATCGAGCATTATTTCCATAAAGGATTTAGGTACAAGGAAATCATACTGATGCTGGAAAAACATCATGAAATAAGCATGAATATAAGAACACTTAAACGAAGGTTAAATGATTACGGGCTCAAGCGTCGTGATGTGCCAGACGAAAATGTTCTGCAGTGCGTCAAGGAAATAATAGTTCGTGAAATAGCAAATGGACCGGATAGCCTGAATGGTTATCGTACTATGTGGCACATTTTGCGTATTAGATATCATATCCATGTTCCTAGACGTATAGTGGAGTCTATTTTACGCGAGGTTGATTCTCGTGGTGTGGAAGAAAGGAAACGCCGTTCTTTCCATCGTCGTAGTTACGTTTCACCCGGGCCCAATTTTTGCTGGCACATAGATGGCTATGATAAACTTAAATCATTTGGATTTCCAATCCACGGATGTGTTGATGGTTTCAGCAGGAGAATTTTGTGGCTTGAAGTACAACGGTCAAACAAAAATCCTCAGGTAATTGTTCAGTACTTTTTCAATTATGTTAAAGCTGCACGAGGATGTCCAGTACGTGTGTACACCGACCTTGGAACTGAAAATGGACTTGTTGCTGCTATGCAGTGTTATTTCCGTGCTGATGGATTGGATGAATATGCAGGCATTAATGCTCACAAATATGTCCCAAGTACAAGTAACCAAAGAATCGAATGTTTCTGGTCTTCCTTTAGGAAGCAACGCGCAAGTTGGTGGATGGACTTTTTCAATGACCTTCACGAATCTGACATTCTTGACCTCACTAGTGAGATTCATAAAGAGGCGTTGTGGTTTTGTTTTGCTGATTTGATCCAAAGCGACCTGGACAAAACAAAAGATTACTGGAATATACATCGAATCAGAAAGTCAAAGCATGCCACTGTCTCTGGTGTACCTGATGTGATGTATTTTTTGCCAGAGGATTATGGACACGCAGATTGCTTGATTCCTGTCTCTTCACAAAAACTATCAGAAATGAAAGGCAAGTTACAAGCAGCTGAGTCAGTCCAAGAAAACCAAGTGTGGGAAGAGTATTTCCTGTATGTCATGGAGAAAAATGGGCTTTCTCAACCAGCTACTATCCAAGAAGCAGGCAAACTTTTCCAGAAGTTAGTCAAATTTGCCAAACCTAGTGTGCCATAAACATGTAGTGACTGTCTAGTATACAGTGAACTGGGATAGACTTTGAAACAAGGGTATACTTGAAAAGTAAAGGGAATACCGCCCCCCAAAAAAGGAGATTAATTAGAATATAAAGAAAGCTGAACGTATTTGCATTTGTTGAAATTGAAGCTTTATTTCTTTCAAAATTAGTTGAATTTTCAACATAATTATTCACTACTTTATTATCCCAAAATTATACAAACTTGGGCAATACTTGGGGGGGGGGGGGGGGCACTTTACATAAACACGGAAGTTTTTGTATCTCCTATGCCAAGTACCCTCCAAAAAATGACATAATTTGGGGATAAGAAAGAACCGGTAGATGTAGTGAGTACAATGTAAACTAAACAATTAATGCAACATACATAATTTAAACTTATATAGTGTAAATATTTCAAAACAGCTTGTAGACAGCAAACACTTTTCCATGCAAGAATCAAAATGTTGCTTACACATGTCTACTTAAAACGATAACTTAATTCATGTGTTTAACAAGTATTCACTAGTTTCACGAGGCAACTATGTTGGCAAGAAACAAGTTTCACAATGTCAAGCCTCACACTGAGCAGTTTCAGAACGAGGAAAACTAAATGTTTATTCTCCTGGGATTCAACATGCTGCTGCATCAAACTAGTGAATTATATGTGATGGACACTTGTCAGATATAATCAGACATGAAAACTAGATGAACGTTAAACTAAGCCAATGATTATAAACCATATATTATATAATTATCATGGCACTGATGGTTAACTCTTTATGGAAACATCCCAAACAATTAAATCAAGCCATCTTCAGAACAAAATGAAATTTTAAGCACAATGCATTTCACGTGCTTATAAGCCTTAGACTGATCCAAATCCTAGGGCATTCCAAAGCCAAAGTCTTGGAATATGTCTTCCATGAGACGAAATGCAAATTCACCACTGTTGCAACTGTTAGAGTATCTACTGTTAACTGGAATTGTAATAGACATTGCACATGTATTTGCCTTAATTCTCCTGCCTTTCTCTGCTACTTCATGTTCAAAACATAGCTTGCCTCTAAAATTTGGGTACCTTGAACCACTGCCAAACTGCAAAACATCACCTAGTGTGAGAACCTTATGCTTTGGACCTGTCTCATCCGTTATCCAGTTATAGCATGGCAGTACATCATATGTCAGCTTTCCTTTGCTAGCACTCTTCAAAAATTGATGCCATTTGTATACAATTTCTATTTCTACTTCAAGCCTTTCAGACTTAGTTGAAGGTGAATAAGAAGGCTCAAAGCAAGCTTTTACTTCTTCAACAGAAACTTCACAATGCACAAAGTGTTTGATACTCTCTTTTGGAAACTGGCATAAAATATCATAAACACCAAAACTGGCAAGACCCTTTCTAAAGCTGAAAATCTCTTCAGCAACACTACTTACAACAACGTGCTTAACACATGCACTCAGAAGCTCATCTTTGTCCTGTAAAGACAAAACAGCTTTATTATAGCCCATATCAAAACGCTCTGGGAAATCACTTACATCCTGCAAAAATGATTCATCATTACAATTGTCAATATTAGTAAGCTGTAGAAGAAATTCACTGTCCCTTGGTACCTCCTCTAGAACTGGCTTTACTGGGATATCAAACAAAAAGTTTGCCAGTGATGGTGTAAAGAAATGAGGCCCAGGGCAACCATTTAAAAGAGCAATGGCAACTAACTTCCCTAACAATTCAAACTTCCCTTGACTTAAGGCATTTAAGTCATGCCTGAAGGTTATGTATGGGTACTTACCACGAACTAGTTCACTAAAATCTGAAAGACTACGAAATAGCTCAGAGAAATATTCTCTCATAACCCCCCCTGTATCAACTGCATCTTCCCCTATAAATTTCACTGTTACATGAGGATGAATATCTTCATCTTCTAAACATTCAAATGTCCTTTGTACAATGTTCTTTCTTGTCATTTCGATCACTGAAAACTTCTCTTTTGGGAAGGTCTTCAAAGTTCCTTCTACTGCTTCAGCAAGTGATGTGGGAGGCGATAGTGCCTTATCATCCAACTTTTGATCTTCTTTGCTTTGCTGTATTGCAAATTGTAGAATTTCGTCATCAAAGTCATCAGGTGTATCTGCAATTGTGTAATAATGAAGTAATGTATTCTGTTTCAAACATTTAAAACACAATATTTAACTTTGTTTTTCCCTATGTACCATACCAGCTACCGGCAGCATCAGTATTCATTATTTACAGTCAAACCAGCCTAGACCCTCACCCATTTGCTCTAGTGGAGTGACTGCAGAATACCCCACCACCATGCATTGTCCTGACCCTTTGTAGAACGTTGCATGTCACAATAGAAGGTATTGTTATTCAAATAAGTGGTGGGTATTCTGCAATCTAGCCCATTTGCCTACCTTGCCAAAAATAGCTTCCAATTTCTTGGTGGGAAATCCAAAACACATTCACGTGGGAAATTGATTTTTAGACGAGCTTTTTAAAAAATATTAACCTCGCAGTCGCACCTGTTTAGCGGTTTGAATAAAATAATTTTGGCAGGCTACATCTCTAAAATAAAAGCAAACTAGTTATTACCTGGTATTTCAAATAGATCATCGCACGTGTTCAACTCTCTTGGAGGTTTACGACCATCTGGCGCACTGTTAGGAGTCTGAGAACTGTGAGGAGTGGACGAATTTGAGACACCTGGGAAAACAGCTGGAACGTGACTGAGCTGATAATGACCATTGATCGTTTACCAGTACCGCTGTATGAATTTGCGTTATCTGATTCTGACCCGAGTCGCCAAAAAACTCACTGCAAGGAATTAGGTAAAATGTCAGTCGCTTGTAGTCCTTTCCCTATGGCCATCCTTGTAAGCAGATAATGAAAACAGTTCTTTGGTTCCTGGTATAAAATTTGCTTCTCTGAAGTCTGGATATAGTAACGTGTAGGGTACGGAATCGTCGAAATGTTTGGTGTCAAAGTCTGAGTGCTTTTCCACAGCTTTCAGAATAATATCCTCCTTGCTAGAGGAAGTCTTGACTTGAATTATTTGAGTCTTCCCACGACGAGGCTTAGTTATGCAATCACTCTGGGAAGCAAGACTAACTTTAACTTCTACGTCTTTCTTTACGGAGTTCTTGTGGCAGATATTCAGCTTACTTTGCTTTTTCTTCTTAGACTTGGGTTAAAATCGTTCTTGTCTTGCTTTTTCTCGCTTTCGGGTAAATTCCTCAAACGTCAAAGTATTTATACTATCACTCGAAGACCCAGTGGCCGAAATTCGTCCAACTGTTCCTGATGAGGTCCCCGGTGTATTAGCATTGCTAGAAACAGTGCTGGGGCTTGCAGTCGCAAGTGCACGAGATATTTCTTCTCTCACAGTCTCGCGAATTTCATCCTTCCACCTACTTCCAGACGCCATTTTGGAATAGTTTTGGCGGGAAACCTTTGAGCCCGCTGTTCACTACCGCTCACAAGCATCGTGCGTGCGCAGTGGTTTTATGCTCTATTTGCAGTGCGATAATTTTTTAGTTTGCAGTGCGATAAACTTCTAGTTTGCAAGGCGATACATTTTTACCAATTTTAGCTTGCAGTGCGATACATTTTTAGTTTGCAGTGCAATATTTTTTAGTTTGCAGTGCGGTACATTTTTTAGTTTGCAGTGCGATATATTTTAGTTTGCAGTGCGGTACATTTTTAGTTTGCAGTGCGATATATTTTGTTTGCCAGTGCGATATATTTTGTTTGCAGTGCGATATATTTTGTTTGCAGTGCGATATTTTTGAGGCAGTGCAATTGCTTCTTGTTTGCAGAATTGTTTTGTTTGTTGCCTTGTCCCTTCTGGGCCACCGTACGTTTTCGTATAGCGTATTCACTTCATCTCTAGTTAAAGCTACCGAAGCGTTTGGCTTATTTCCTTTTCCTTTTTTCTTTAGCTCTTTCTGTTTGGAGAGAAGGACTTTCCTTGTCTTCTCAAATACGAGGTCATTCATTGATACTGGCGGAGTAGCTTTTCTTCTTCAGGTGTCGCTCAAAACTTGCTACTAAACTTCGGAGCGAAGAAGGCTCGTAGTCTTTCCCATCTTTTGTCCTGACCGAAATGACAAACTCACACATGTATTCGTTCAGCTCCACAGCTGGAATTTCTTCAATTTTTCTAAGCTCATTCTTGGTTTCTACAAACTTTTGAAGAAGCTTTATGTCTCGTTGTGTTTTTTGTACAGTGGCTTTGTTTTCTTGTCCTGAAATAAAATCAGCAACCGAACCGGCAGTCAACAAATCTTTCCGACATATTGAATTTTCATCTGGTGCAAGATATATTTTTTCTGTAAACGCCTAGGCTATGTGGTTGTACGCGTAACACGTAACAACCGAGTGAAGCACTGGAAACAACATATTTCACACAAGCAGTCTTTCAGACAGTCAGTGTAACAAGCAGTCACAGAGTCTGTAACAAGCTGAGTTACAGCTACAGAGTGTAACAATCCGTCACAGAGTGTAACATTGAGCAGTCACAGAGTGTAACAAGCAGTCACAGCGTGTAACAAGCAGTCATGCACAGTGTAACAAGCAGTCACAGAGTGTAACAAGCAGTCGCAGAGTGTAACAAACAGGTCACAGAGTGTAACAATTAAGCAGTCACAGAGTGTAACAAACAGTCACAGAGTGTAACAAGCAAGTCACAGAGTGTACCAAGCAGTCACAGCGTGTACCAAGCAGTCACAGAGTGTAACAAACAGTCACAAAGTGTAACAAGCCGTCACAGAGTGTAACAAGCCGTCACACAGTGTAACAAACAGTCACAGAGTGTAACAAGCCGCCACAGAGTGTAACAAGCAGTCACAGAGTGTAACAATTAAGCCGTCACAGAGTTGTAACAAACAGTCACAGAGTGTAACAAGCCGTCACAGAATGTAACAAGCAGTCACAGAGTGTAACAAGCCGTTACAGAGTGTAACAAGCCGCCACAGAGTGTAACAAGCTGTCACAGAGTGTAACAAGGCGTCACAAGAGCAGACTATAATACGACCTCCAGGTTACTTTTAGATACCCTAGGATGGGATAAAACTAGATGAACGAAGGGCTAAACGCAAAGCGGTCACTATGCACAAAATCCGAAATAATTTCGCGCCAACAGGCCTTACCGAGTTATTTACAACAGTTGGAAACTCGACTCATTATAATTTAAGAGGATCTGACACAAAACTTTGCCTCCCTCAACCAAGAACTGAATTCCTGAAAAAAAGTTTATCATACAATGGTGCAAAAATATGGAATGGGCTTCCAGCCAAACTACGCGAAACAAAGTCTCTTGTTTCTTTTAAGAAACAAGTTGCGACCACCACTCTCCTTAGTGACTAATGTAATTATTTATTTATTTATCTAGTAGTTATCATTTGATAGGATATCTTTTATAATTATTTAAATCATTTATGACCCAGAAAAATTGTAAATAAAACATAATTATAATATATTAGCTTAAGCCTAGATATATCGCAATTTTGTAATTAGAAATATTTTTTACCACACGGCTTCTATGGAAATCAGATTGTATCTGTTAGAATTCTCCGTGTTTTTAAATAAATAAAGTACGAAGTACAAAAGTGTAACAAGCAGTCACAGAGTGTAAACAAGCCAGTCGCAGAGTGTAACAAACAGTCACAAAGTGTAACAAGCCGTCACAGAGTGTAACAAGCCGTCACAGAGTGTAACAAGCCGTCACAGAGTGTAACAAGGCAGTCACAGAGTGTAACAAACAGTCACAGAGTGTAACAAGCCGCCACAGAGTGTAACAAGCAGTCACAGAGTGTAACAAACAGTCACAGAGTGTACCAAGCAATCACAGTATTTTTACCGCGCCGATGAACACCACAGTAGTGGGAGAGGGATGGAATTAGCCGGTTTTTTAAGGCGTATGCTAATTTTTAAGGCGTATGCATTAATTAGGGTGACGTCACGGTCCTATTGTCTTAGGTCATGCATAAATTAATTAGGGCGTACGGCCCTTTTTGAAGGCGCTATGCTAATTTTTAAGGCGCGCTCATGAATAAAGTGGTGAGCTCATGAATAAAGTGGTGAGCTCATGAATAAATACGGCGCGCTCATGAATAACAATTGTTCCTTTGGATGAGGTCATCGATCTATTCGGGCATGTTTGGTAAAAGCCTATTGTTTGGAGTCGTCTCTAAAACCAGGAGCGATCGGCCCTGAATACATTCGAAATTGAATAAAAAAAATAAAAAAAATACCTCGCAATATCTAAACCCCTTTGTAGCGTCAATAGTAAGAACAAACTACTCGTGATAGACTCTAAACTGTCTTTATTATTTTCCCTTTACAGTTAATAACTCATAAGGTAATTGTATACAAAATCCACTGTGACTCATAAGATAATTGTATACAAAATCCGGTATGGTTTATTAGATCAACTCTGCTATCGTTCTTAGGGATTAGCGAAACTGAAGAGCTATTGTTTTTGAGAAAAACTCTTGTGATGCAAATTCTTCTCTAAAACTAACTGTAATTACCATACGAATAAAAACAAACCTCCAAAACAAAGTTTATTCAATCTCAAAAACACCAATTTACAGTTCGTTTTCCTTATAGTCGCGGAGTTGATAACTTTCTTATTTCTCAGTTCTTGGGTTGATATAATGTACCGTGTTACAAGATTACACTGATTTATGTTTCATTGATTTTTTTCTTGTTGACAAATGCTGCTTCACTTGGATAAGCTAACAATTAGAAGGGGGAAACAAATAGTTTTTCATTCCCAGGCTACACTCTATTCGTAAAGAATAAAACACGCGTTATCGTTGTTTTAGGTTATTTTCCAAACTAGACCGAAGAGATATTTACCATATCTGAAAGAATACCAAGACCTGTCTATCGTTTAAAGGACTATCATGGATAACTTTTAGAAGGAACATTGTACGAAGCCGAGTTACAGAGAGTCGAAAAGCAAGATGATTTCTACCGGGTAGAAAAAGTCTTTAAAAAGCGTAAACGGAAAGGCAGGATTGAATACCTTGTCCAGTGGAAGGGGTATCCCGAGAGTTTTAATACTTGGGTAGATGAAAGGGATATAAAATACTTGTAATTAGATAGCTGATCGTTTTAATAAATTAATAAAGAAAACCTATTTATACTATCTGAAATGAGCCATCAATTAGCTGATTGGTTATACACTCGAACCACTTTAGGTTTTTGTAATGTTGCTTCCTGTAAATAATACTTGTGCTCCTCTTGTGATAAGGGTATGTACTTGCGATAAATAATTGGAAAGTTTCACTAAATATTTTGATCCACAATTCGGCACCGGACAATTTTTACAAACGCGTTGACTCCTGTTAATCCTTTGAAGATCAAGATAAAACTAATTCAAAAAATAAAACATTGTGAATTTTATCGTAATTTGTCAGGATAAACAGGACAAAAAGGACAAACGAATAGAGACGTGTTCATTTCCATAACACATTTATTGGAAGTTTGTACATTTTAAGTAAGAATAAAATAACTGTTTACATTAAGCTTGAAAATACTATTTACGATAATATAACTATTTTACAGCACTTGGTTCTTCGTTTATATCTCTAGAGGTAAAGTGGTCAGTCCATCTGCTAACACGTTGCGCTTAGGGTAAAAATAAGAAAACCCGGCCCTTACTTGTTGATAAGTATACATAGTGTTGTTGACAACACGAAACCCCTTATTGATACCCGAGCAACACATTTAGATAGTTTTCTTTATCGATCTCATTACATCTCTTATGAACTCCCTTACGACTAAACTTATCCGAAGCTCCAAAGCAATAATAGGGTTTACTACCCAACGCCCGCCGCCCGTCAAAGACCGTCAACGCCCGCCGCCCGTCAACGCCCGCCGCCCGTCAAAGACCGTCAACGCCCGTCGCCTCCTCCTCCTCCTCCTCCCTCCTCCTCCTCCTCCTCCTCCTCCTCCTCCTCCTCCCTCCTCCTCCTCCTCCTCCCTCCTCCTCCTCCTCCTCCTCCCTCCACCTCCACCTCATCGCTACCCCAAAGCTTCCTTATGTTACAGAAAATATCTGGCCAATCGAAAGTGTAACATAAGGAAGCTTTGGGGTAGCGATGAGGAGGAGGCGGAGGGAGGAGGAGGAGGAGGAGGGAGGAGGAGGAGGGAGGAGGAGGGAGGAGGGAGGAGGAGGAGGAGGAGGAGGAGGGAGGAGGAGGAGGAGGAGGAGGCGGTGGGCGTTGACGGTCTTTGACGGGCGGCGGGCGTTGACGGGCGTCGACGGGCGTTGACGGGCGTTGACGGGCGTTGACGGGCGGCGGGCGTTGACGGTCGTCGACGGGCGGCGGGCGTTGGGTAGTAAACCCTATTATTGCTTTGGAGCTTCGGATAAGTTTAGTCGTAAGGGAGTTAATAAGAGATGTAATGAGACCGATAAAGAAAACTATCTAAATGTGTTGCTCGGGTATCAATAAGGGGTTTCGTGTTGTCAACAACACTATGTATACTTATCAACAAGTAAGGGCCGGGTTTTCTTATTTTTACCCTAAGCGCAAAGTGTTAGCAGATGGACTGACCACTTTACCTCTAGAGATATAAACTTAGAACCAAGTGCTGTAAAATAGTTATATTATCGTAAATAGTATTTTTAAGCTTAATGTAAACAGTTATTTTATTCTTACTTAAAATGTACAAACTTCCAATAAATGTGTTATGGAAATGAACACGTCTCTATTCATTTGTCCTTTTTGTCCTGTTTATCCTGTTTGTCCTGACAAATTACGATAAAATTCACAATGTTTTATTTTTTGAATTAGTTTTATCTTGATCTTCAAAGGATTAACAGGAGTCAACGCGTTTGTAAAAATTGTCCGGTGCCGAATTGTGGATCAAAATAGTTAGTGAAACTTTCCAATCATTTATCGCAAGTACATACCTTATCGCCAGAGGAGCACAAGTATTATTTACAGGAGGCAACATTACAAAAACCTAAAGTGGTTCGAGTTTATAACCAATCAGCTAATTCATGGCTCATTTCAGATAGTATAAATAGGTTTTCTTTATTAATTTATTAAAACGATCAGCTATCTAATTACAAGTATTTGATATCCCTTTCATCTACCCAAGTATTAAAACTCTCGGGTGATGCCGAAGAAAGTGTTGGACCTTATCTAAAAGCCGACCGGATCAGACGATCAATGCGAATTCGGAAGCCTTATCCCTACAAGTATTAACATTGTAAATCTTATCGCTTATCATAGTTTGGATCAATAAAATCCTGTTCCGAGTAGTTTGTTTATATTCGTATGGTAATTATTGTTCAGTTTTAGAGAATAATTTGCATCACAAGAGTTTTCCTCCAAACAATAGGCTCTTCAGGTATCGTTAATCCCTAACGACAATAGCAGAGTTGCTCTAATAAACCATACCGGATTTTGTATACTTATGAGTTATTAACTGTAAAGGAAAATAATAAAGACAGTTTAGAGTCTATCACGAGTAGTTTGTTCTTACTATTAACGTTACAAAGGGGTTTAGATATTGCGAGATATTTATTACTTTTTTCATTCAATTTCGAATGGTTTCAGGGCCGATCGCTCCTGGTTTTAGAGACGACTCCAAACAATAGGCTTTTACCAAACATGCCCGAATAGATTGATGACCTCATTCACAGAAATAATAGATAATCCTCTGAGTTAATGAGATTCCACTTTATTCATGAGACGCTGCACTTTACCGCACTTTATTCATGAGCTCACCACTTTATTCATGAGCCCACCACTTTATTCATGAGTCTAAGACAATAGAACACCTTAAAAATTAGCATAGCGCCTTAAAAAATGGCCGTACGCCCTAATTAATTTATGCATGACCTAAGACAATAGGACCGTGACGTCACCCTAATTAATGCATACGCCTTAAAAATTAGCATACGCCTTAAAAAACCGGCTAATTCCATCCCTCTCCCACTACTCACCACTTTTACAGACAAATATATGGAAAACTAAAAATGCAACTGCTTGCTCTCCATAAAAGCTACAGGCCTCAAACTTGGCCAATAAAATATTTTACCTAGTATCTGAAGTTTGCAATTGATCTTTGGCTTAAAACACGGAATAGGCAATACCGTCCTAAATCCTATTTACATGATCATTAAAATGTGGCTCCCCTGTGAAGCCCAAAAAACGCATCAATGAAGTTGAAATATGCTACACCTATGTTTTTTTCACAATTATTAAACTAAATTTGAATTTTATCAGTTGGTTACTCTGAAAAGAAAAATTACAAAAAAAAACTTTCTTAAATCTTATTTTCTTTGATGAGTTTCATTACCATTCTAAAATGGCTTCTAATTAATACTGTCTAGAATAAAAATAAAAATACTAAGTGCCAAGCTACTGATTTATTATTATGGCGGTTTCCATTAAATATATTTTCACTGTAACTTACCTCTTCTCATCTCTTAGTTAAAGTGCCTATCACCCTTTTGCAATTTTGATAGCGTATGAACCTCAGAAACGTTTTGAGTACTTCTGTGAAGAAAGTTTTGGTTTAAAGTGAATACTTTATGTTCTACGCTTGTTTGAAATGGGGCGGCCTTCACCTCCTCGGAACCTGGAATAGTACTGGCTATCCAAACAATAGCCTACCCTGAAACAATTAATACAAACCCTAACCCTAAAACAATGGAATTCTTTGACAGTGCAGTCCAAATGGGGTCCAATAAAATGCAAGGTATTGAGAGGTGAAGGCCTCCTGGTTTGAAATCGTGTAAATTGTGACCTTTCCTGACCCATGACCGCATAAGTAAAGGCCTGGGTCGAAACCTGGGTAGACGTCATCTCATTAATGCATTATTCTCCATGGCGCCTTTTTATCACAACAACATCGATGCATAGAAAATATACACATTTTTTGAGTTTTTCTAAATCTAAATATATGTACTGCCATATATAGCTTAAAGCTAATCCCGGCAGGAGGCTGGTACAGCGGTCTGTGTCGGTGGCCAGTTCTAAAAACTACTTAATCACTAAGTTAATTGTCAAGTGACAGAAAATTAAATTAGAAATAAATAATCAAATATTACAAATAATAAAGTTAAGTGATTCAGAGGGAGGCACGAGCTTGGGCTGGAAACGCGGACAGAGTGGTGGCAGTTACAGCAGCAGCGGGGAGAGACAGTTCCAGAGCGGTATAGTGCGGACGTAGAACGAATGTCTAAATGTTAGTAAAGAAACAAGTCATTTTAGTCAACTTGTTAAGTATTTCTTCGAATTATTGCTAAGCCGAATTAATTATATGATTTCAAGATGACGTCTATACAGGTATCGACCCGGGGCAGGCTTTTACTTACGCGGTCATGGGTCAGGAAAGGTTACATTTACACGATTTCAAACAAGCGTAGAAGATATAGTATTCACTCAAAACCAAAACTTTCTTCACAGAAGTACTCAAAACTTTTCGGAGGTTCATAATCTATAAAAAAATGGAAAAGGTTTATAGGTACTTTAACAGTTTACCTCTACCTTAAATCCACTCACATTAGGACTGCACTGACAAATAATTCCATTGTTTTAGCTACCTGATATGCAGTTAAATAGCTATATACCAAACAAAAAAATATATTAATATACGGAGCGTGACTAACAAAAGCTTCCAGTTTCTTATGAAATTTAAACAGTGATTTATCCCTCAAACAGTCGCAATAAAAAAAATCTGGCTCGCATGCCTCATGTCTCGCATCCTGACTTGCATACTCGCACCCTGACTCGCATGGCTCGCACGTTAATACAACTCCAGAAAGACATTTTATAGGCGAGTTGTCAAATGGGTTTTACGCCCAAAAAGTACCGTTTACTACAATACGACTATTATAACTTTTTTGTCATTTCCTTTACACTAGTAAAGTTTTACGCCCAATTTTCGTTTATTAGTTCACAAAGTTAGCGTGTATATGAATTCCCGTCAAGTAGCATTTCTTTTCACAGAGAAAATAATAAATTTAATTTAGCACGGAGCCTCGTATTGAAACCTTTGTGCGTGACAAGTAAAGCATATCGCGGGAGTCCGACTGCATGGCTATTCAAAGATAGTCATTTATAAAACTTTTTTTTTAGCATGAGCCGTACGGTACTCAGAGTAATACGAGCTCAGAGTGCACGTAATACTGAGAGTGCCCGCATGCTCATGCTACATCGCTGTGTTTTGTACTATAACAAAGGGTGTGGTGACTTACGGAAGCTGGTCGCTTACCGAGAATGGCATCAAAGGGAGCTCACTGGATTGTCTGTAATTGCGAGAACGAAAAATATTAATAGGGAACAGTAGATGGTGAACGGGAACTTGTATCCCATCTTCTTTTAACCATTTCTTCTAAGACTTCTTTCTCTCTCATCTTAATCTGCATCGGAGTTACATTCTAACTGAGATACGTGGTTACTGATATGGATGCATGGATGCCACTTCGAACTGTCTCTCTGTCCTCTAGTGATCCAGCTTGGATTACTCCACTCGTAAATACGATACAATACTTTTTACAATTTAACTATTAAATTCAGGACAAATTACATATACACAGTATAATAAAGTCTATAATATTATAGGAAAGTGCCTAGAGGCTAAATTAACCGTAAGGTTTTCTAGTTAGCCAATAGCCTACATTAGTTACATTTTAGTGTGTAGCAGTCTAGGACCAGTAAAGAAAATAAAGGGAGGAAGACAAAGAGATAATGATGTAAATACAGTAGTAGTTTCGAGCATTACTTTATATTTTAAATTGTTCCGTTCATAGGAACTGTTTGACTTTTTTTGAAAAAGATAAGACGCTTTGTTCTTTTAGAGAATATGAAAGTTGTTGCCAATAAGTGTTTGTTATGCCAGTGTTTGTTGTAATACATGATTTATAGAGAGATTATTTGTAGAGGCATAGTCTGGTGTTGTATGAATGTGCAAAGATAATTTTCAAATGGGAGTGGTAATTGTTTTTTATGCCATAAATGGTTAAATTTAAGGATTTGTAGACGAAAAACATTAACTGTGAGGATGTTTAATAAATTCAATAAAGGGAGAGCACTGTATTTTTACTATAAGATATTGCAAAGAACATTGACCTTATCACTTTTTGTTTTATTTGGATGTTATTGTATGTGGGTTTTATAAGCACTACCCCATGCAAGTATTGCATATGAGACTGATAAGGATAAATTATGTTATAATAGATTTGTTTTAATTGCTGGAGGGATAGGTAATGTCTCAGTTTATAAATTATGCCAGCATTCCTCGCAATACGCGAGCAAACATGATATATGGTATTTCCAGGATAAGGTATTATCAATCATGACACCTGAGTACTTTATGTGGTCTTTTATTTCTAGTGGGTAAGTTGTTCTATCTTTGTTGGTTAACTTTATATCAATATTTCTTTCTTTTTTGCGTGATGACTTAAGTAATATATAAAAAAACGAGAGCTAGTGTTTTACCAGGGGATCCAAACACCGAGAAAGATGAAAGCACGAGGCCGCTTCGGCCGAGTACTTTTATTATTTCGAGGTGTTTGGATTCCCTGGTGAAACACGAAGCTTGAGTTAAATTTAGTATACAGGTTATTGTCAATTGCTGGCTAGATTACCGGTATCAATACATGTTGAGACTAGAGTTTCAATTCAGTTTATAAGGATTTCCGAGGTTATCTTTGATAATCGAAGAAATATAGGAACTCATGCAAGGTTGTATATAGGCACTCGTGAATGGTGGAAAAGAGTCAACTCGATCTCACAGCGATATCTTATGGCAGAATTAAACAAATATTATGGAAGATTGTGTTATGATGATAATTACATTGAGCCGGCCAACATTACACTCTGTGACCGCTTGTTACACTGTGTGATGGCTTGTTACACTCTGTGACGGTTTGTTACACTCTGTGACTGCTTGTTACACTCTGTGACTGCTTGTTACACACTGTGACTGCTTGTTACACTTTGTAACTGTTTGTTACACTCTGTGACGGCTTGTTACACTCTGTGACGGTTTGTTACACTGTGTGATGGCTTGTTACACTCTGCGACTGTTTGTTACACTCTGTGACTGCTTGTTACGCTCTGTGACTGCTTGTTACACTCTGTGACGGCTTGTTACACTTTGTAACTGTTTGTTACACTCTGTGACGGCTTGTTACACTCTGTGACGGTTTGTTACACTCTGTGACTGCTTGTTACACTTTGTGACTGCTTGTTACACTCTGTGACGGTTTGTTACGCTCTGTGACTGCTTGTTACACTCTGTGACGGTTTGTTACGATCTGTGACTGCTTGTTACACTCTGTGACTGCTTGTTACACTCTGTGACTGCTTGGTACACTCTGTGACTGCTTGTTATATACTCTGTGACTGCTTGGTACACTCTGTGGCTGATTGTTACACTCTGTGACTGCTTGGTACACTCTGTGACTGCTTGTTATATACTCTGTGACTGCTTCTAACACTGACTGTCTGAAAGATGGACTGCATGCTTTTGTTGGACAGTAAAGATAACGAAGGAATGCTATAGCTGTTGAAGGATTATGATCTTTAGGAATGTAGAGAACTAAAGTTACAGTGTGACACGTCACAAAACATATCCACCATTTGCCCAAAAATATATCTTGTATGGTATATGAATTTTGATCAAAGCCAAAGCGCGGCCAGCTTTCGCGCCAAGGATGACGTAGTTTCCCGTACGATCATTTTTCACTAGTGAAGAAACATCGTTCGTCCAATCAGAAGCCGCGAACGATGTTTTTTCACTAGTGAAATTTCATCGTTCGCGTCGCTTATTGGCTCTGCCTAAAAACAGAACGACTGTTTCATCACTGTCATTTCTGTGAATAAATCTCAGTACTTATAGAATAAATAAAGTTATCTTATCTTATCTTATCAGTGGGAGAATGCTCATCGTTTTTCTTTTTTCATGATTGTGAGCCTCCTGAATCAGAAACCATCACTAGTGGGATAGTATTACTTCACATTTTTGGCGAGTTTCACCAGAAAGTGATTGTTGAATTTTGAGGTAACTCCATCCCAACATGCTCCTCAAATTTATCAAATTAACTTGCCTTTCGGTGAAGAGTTAGAGGTGCATTTTAACGTATTTCTTCTTCAGCGTATAGTGATTCTTGAAAACAGTTGTGTAACACAAAACAGCTTTGTAACACAGCCCGGTCACGTTAGGTCATAATGTTGACCAATACTGAGATCAATACTCGGATCGGGAGTATATCGAGTGTTGTTGCTTTTCCAGTTCGGTATTTCCATATCCTAGAGATTGAAAATGTGTGCAAACAGTATTCCACCACATTTATTTATAAACTTTGATCAAGTGAGTCATAGCATGCAATCAGCCAGCTGCGGAATGCAAAAAAATAGGAGAATATTTGCAACTTTATACCTGGTACGCGTGTGCATTTCAACACATCTCATTGGCTGACTTTATCTGTTCGGGAGGGCGCTTCATTGTCATTCCGAAATTCTTAATAGGTGTGGCAGAGGCCTTGACGAAAGCATGACATTTTGCCAATCAGTGATAGAAAATTTTAGCCAAGCTTTTTCTCAGAATCTTAGCTTTCACTGTTGACACCGAAACTTCTAGGGACTATAAACTGCATCCGAAAATCTCCGGTGCTAACCAGGTGTTTCGAAATACTCCGCATTCCCTAACATTGGTTGAGCATGTGACCTGAAAATGTTTTGATGTTTTGCGATATTCGAGAAATCGAAAAGCGGAGAAATTTACCGATTTTTACGAAACATTTTAGGCGAGTATATTCATTCTTTTCTTTATTCCGTCGATGTTCCGAAAATTGTAGCCCAAAATATCTGTACTCGCAAATTTAAGAAAATTCCGAAAATTTTAGCCTATACGTTTTGCAATTACAGAAAAGTATAGAGATTTACAAATTATTATGACTTAGGGTAAAGCATCAAGCAACTTACCTTTTCTTCCAACCCCTTAGTCTTTTTGTAGCTTCTTCTTTAATTTGGCTCAAAAGGCAGGGACACCCATCTCCCACTTTCGGCTAAATATATGTTCGGATGAAAAAGGTTGTCTATATTGGAAAACGTGGGCTAAAGCTTTCGGAATTTTGGCCTAAATTTGCGAGTTGAGATATTTTGGGCTACAATTTTCGGAACATCGGCGGAATAAAGAAAAAAAATATTTTGCTCGCCTAAACTTTTCGTAAAAATCAGTAAATTTCTACGCTTTTCGATTTCTCGAATATCGCAAAACAATCAAAACATTTTCAGGTCACATGTTAGTGAATGCGGAGTATTTCGAAACACCTGGTTAACACCTGAGATTTTCGGAAGCAGTTTTTTCCTCTGTCTGATTCGACAACCAATTTACAGTCCCTAGAAGTTTCGGTGTACTCAGTGACAGCTAAGATTCTGAGAAAAAAGTTGCCTAAAATGTTTTGTCACTGATCGACAAAATGTCAGAATCGTATGTTTTAATTCGTCAAGGCCTCTGCCACACCTAAGAATTTCGGAATGACAATGAAAGCGCCCTAAAATATTAGATACTGCCCTAGTTCCCCTAGGTTCACCGAACAGATAAAGTCTTAGGCCATCCAAAATCTTTTTTCCGTTTCTCATCGTCCGACCGACCCATTTTTGTGGCTTTTTGTAAAAATAAAAACAAATTGGGGGGAGGGGTTGGGGTGAAGAAACCCTAGAGAAAAGAAGACTCCGGAATTGTCTACTGCCTTTATTTGTAATTCCATGTTTGTAGCGTATACGGACAACGACATCGATGGTTTCGTCGTCCATCTTGGTTTGTAACCTCGCCTGTGTAACCGCGCCTTATTAGTTCCAGTCTCTCCGCGCATTTTTTATTATCTTTTTTTTTTCTCACCCGACCGACCGACCCAATTTTTGAAAACCCCACCGATGAGAAACGGGAAAAAAATAGGATGGCCTTACCAGCGCAGTTTGAAATTCATTTAGTTAGCGTTTAAAAGTGCTTTTAATAGAAGTAACACAATGGCATATTAAAGCATTTTAGCGAAAATTGTCGGGGAAAAAAGAGCGGAAACGACCCTAGAAGAGCTCAGAGGTATGAAACCACAACTGAAACATTGTAGGGTGAAGTCGTTTATTTATTTGTCTAACATACATGTTTTGGAAGGATTTATAATAGGGGGTTATTTAAGCGATAATACACAAATCACGAGATTGGGCTGCCTGTGGCAAGGGTCCGCCATTTTGATTCAAAAGACGCGCATGCTCAGTCGTTTGACCGCGGTGTCTGTCTCGATGGGGGTATCATCTTATTCAGATCTCATGCGACACCGGAATAGGTATGGTAACGAGGTTCCAAATATTGCAAAATTGGAGTCGGTAAGAAATGTCTTAAGGTTGGTTTTCACGAGCGACGCAAGCACAAGAGTCCTTATTTCACAGTGAAAGCGAGCTCGACGCAAGCGCAAGCACAAGGATCATTTTTTTCCTTTTCCTTGTGCTTGTGCTTATGCTTGCGTTCGCGTTGTACTAGTGAAAACGGAAGCAACGCAAGCACAAGGAGAATTACTAGAAGCCTGAAGAGAATGACTACAAGCAATACTAGCTGTTCGAGCACGACGGCTGCCATATTGGATTATTGGCCGCTACACAAAGAGACAAGTGACCAGCGAGTCTTGCGCTTATTGCACGGTTCGTTTTCACCCCGGGGGGGGGGGGGGGGACTCCCATATAAAAGGGGTAGGGATGCTCGTCGGACATTTTCGATTTGACCCCCAAGAGGTACTAAAATGTACGGTGGCCCAGAAGGGACAAGGCAACAAACAAAACAATTCTGCAAACAAGAAGCAATTGCACTGCCTCAAAAATATCGCACTGCAAACAAAATATATCGCACTGCAAACAAAATATATCGCACTGCAAACAAAATATATCGCACTGCAAACTAAAAATGTACCGCACTGCAAACTAAAATATATCGCACTGCAAACTAAAAATGTACCGCACTGCAAACTAAAAAATATTGCACTGCAAACTAAAAATGTATCGCACTGCAAGCTAAAATTGGTAAAAATGTATCGCCTTGCAAACTAGAAGTTTATCGCACTGCAAACTAAAAAATTATCGCACTGCAAATAGAGCATAAAACCACTGCGCACGCACGATGCTTGTGAGCGGTAGTGAACAGCGGGCTCAAAGGTTTCCCGCCAAAACTATTCCAAAATGGCGTCTGGAAGTAGGTGGAAGGATGAAATTCGCGAGACTGTGAGAGAAGAAATATCTCGTGCACTTGCGACTGCAAGCCCCAGCACTGTTTCTAGCAATGCTAATACACCGGGGACCTCATCAGGAACAGTTGGACGAATTTCGGCCACTGGGTCTTCGAGTGATAGTATAAATACTTTGACGTTTGAGGAATTTTACCGAAAGCGAGAAAAAGCAAGACAAGACGATTTTAACCCAAAGTCTAAGAAGAAAAAGCAAAGTAAGCTGAATATCTGCCACAAGAACTCCGTAAAGAAAGACGTAGAAGTTAAAGTTAGTCTTGCTTCCCAGAGTGATTGCATAACTAAGCCTCGTCGTGGGAAGACTCAAATAATTCAAGTCAAGACTTCCTCTAGCAAGGAGGATATTATTCTGAAAGCTGTGGAAAAGCACTCAGACTTTGACCAAACATTCGACGATTCCGTACCCTACACGTTACTATATCCAGACTTCAGAGAAGCAAATTTTATACCAGGAACCAAAGAACTGTTTTCATTATCTGCTTACAAGGATGCCATAGGAAAGGACTACAAGCGACTGACATTTTACCTAATTCCTTGCAGTGAGTTTTTTGGCGACTCGGGGTCAGAATCAGATAACGCAAATTCATACAGCGGTACTGGTAACGATCAATGGTCATTATCAGCTCAGTCACGTTCCAGCTGTTTTCCAGGTGTCTCAAATTCGTCCACTCCTCACAGTTCTCAGACTCCTAACAGTGCGCCAGATGGTCGTAAACCTCCAAGAGAGTTGAACACGTGCGATGATCTATTTGAAATACCAGGTAATAACTAGTTTGCTTTTATTTTAGAGATGTAGCCTGCCAAAATTATTTTATTCAAACCGCTAAACAGGTGCGACTGCGAGGTTAATATTTTTTAAAAAGCTCGTCTAAAAATCAATTTCCCACGTGAATGTGTTTTGGATTTCCCACCAAGAAATTGGAAGCTATTTTTGGCAAGGTAGGCAAATGGGCTAGATTGCAGAATACCCACCACTTATTTGAATAACAATACCTTCTATTGTGACATGCAACGTTCTACAAAGGGTCAGGACAATGCATGGTGGTGGGGTATTCTGCAGTCACTCCACTAGAGCAAATGGGTGAGGGTCTAGGCTGGTTTGACTGTAAATAATGAATACTGATGCTGCCGGTAGCTGGTATGGTACATAGGGAAAAACAAAGTTAAATATTGTGTTTTAAATGTTTGAAACAGAATACATTACTTCATTATTACACAATTGCAGATACACCTGATGACTTTGATGACGAAATTCTACAATTTGCAATACAGCAAAGCAAAGAAGATCAAAAGTTGGATGATAAGGCACTATCGCCTCCCACATCACTTGCTGAAGCAGTAGAAGGAACTTTGAAGACCTTCCCAAAAGAGAAGTTTTCAGTGATCGAAATGACAAGAAAGAACATTGTACAAAGGACATTTGAATGTTTAGAAGATGAAGATATTCATCCTCATGTAACAGTGAAATTTATAGGGGAAGATGCAGTTGATACAGGGGGGGTTATGAGAGAATATTTCTCTGAGCTATTTCGTAGTCTTTCAGATTTTAGTGAACTAGTTCGTGGTAAGTACCCATACATAACCTTCAGGCATGACTTAAATGCCTTAAGTCAAGGGAAGTTTGAATTGTTAGGGAAGTTAGTTGCCATTGCTCTTTTAAATGGTTGCCCTGGGCCTCATTTCTTTACACCATCACTGGCAAACTTTTTGTTTGATATCCCAGTAAAGCCAGTTCTAGAGGAGGTACCAAGGGACAGTGAATTTCTTCTACAGCTTACTAATATTGACAATTGTAATGATGAATCATTTTTGCAGGATGTAAGTGATTTCCCAGAGCGTTTTGATATGGGCTATAATAAAGCTGTTTTGTCTTTACAGGACAAAGATGAGCTTCTGAGTGCATGTGTTAAGCACGTTGTTGTAAGTAGTGTTGCTGAAGAGATTTTCAGCTTTAGAAAGGGTCTTGCCAGTTTTGGTGTTTATGATATTTTATGCCAGTTTCCAAAAGAGAGTATCAAACACTTTGTGCATTGTGAAGTTTCTGTTGAAGAAGTAAAAGCTTGCTTTGAGCCTTCTTATTCACCTTCAACTAAGTCTGAAAGGCTTGAAGTAGAAATAGAAATTGTATACAAATGGCATCAATTTTTGAAGAGTGCTAGCAAAGGAAAGCTGACATATGATGTACTGCCATGCTATAACTGGATAACGGATGAGACAGGTCCAAAGCATAAGGTTCTCACACTAGGTGATGTTTTGCAGTTTGGCAGTGGTTCAAGGTACCCAAATTTTAGAGGCAAGCTATGTTTTGAACATGAAGTAGCAGAGAAAGGCAGGAGAATTAAGGCAAATACATGTGCAATGTCTATTACAATTCCAGTTAACAGTAGATACTCTAACAGTTGCAACAGTGGTGAATTTGCATTTCGTCTCATGGAAGACATATTCCAAGACTTTGGCTTTGGAATGCCCTAGGATTTGGATCAGTCTAAGGCTTATAAGCACGTGAAATGCATTGTGCTTAAAATTTCATTTTGTTCTGAAGATGGCTTGATTTAATTGTTTGGGATGTTTCCATAAAGAGTTAACCATCAGTGCCATGATAATTATATAATATATGGTTTATAATCATTGGCTTAGTTTAACGTTCATCTAGTTTTCATGTCTGATTATATCTGACAAGTGTCCATCACATATAATTCACTAGTTTGATGCAGCAGCATGTTGAATCCCAGGAGAATAAACATTTAGTTTTCCTCGTTCTGAAACTGCTCAGTGTGAGGCTTGACATTGTGAAACTTGTTTCTTGCCAACATAGTTGCCTCGTGAAACTAGTGAATACTTGTTAAACACATGAATTAAGTTATCGTTTTAAGTAGACATGTGTAAGCAACATTTTGATTCTTGCATGGAAAAGTGTTTGCTGTCTACAAGCTGTTTTGAAATATTTACACTATATAAGTTTAAATTATGTATGTTGCATTAATTGTTTAGTTTACATTGTACTCACTACATCTACCGGTTCTTTCTTATCCCCAAATTATGTCATTTTTTGGAGGGTACTTGGCATAGGAGATACAAAAACTTCCGTGTTTATGTAAAGTGCCCCCCCCCCCCCCCCAAGTATTGCCCAAGTTTGTATAATTTTGGGATAATAAAGTAGTGAATAATTATGTTGAAAATTCAACTAATTTTGAAAGAAATAAAGCTTCAATTTCAACAAATGCAAATACGTTCAGCTTTCTTTATATTCTAATTAATCTCCTTTTTTGGGGGGCGGTATTCCCTTTACTTTTCAAGTATACCCTTGTTTCAAAGTCTATCCCAGTTCACTGTATACTAGACAGTCACTACATGTTTATGGCACACTAGGTTTGGCAAATTTGACTAACTTCTGGAAAAGTTTGCCTGCTTCTTGGATAGTAGCTGGTTGAGAAAGCCCATTTTTCTCCATGACATACAGGAAATACTCTTCCCACACTTGGTTTTCTTGGACTGACTCAGCTGCTTGTAACTTGCCTTTCATTTCTGATAGTTTTTGTGAAGAGACAGGAATCAAGCAATCTGCGTGTCCATAATCCTCTGGCAAAAAATACATCACATCAGGTACACCAGAGACAGTGGCATGCTTTGACTTTCTGATTCGATGTATATTCCAGTAATCTTTTGTTTTGTCCAGGTCGCTTTGGATCAAATCAGCAAAACAAAACCACAACGCCTCTTTATGAATCTCACTAGTGAGGTCAAGAATGTCAGATTCGTGAAGGTCATTGAAAAAGTCCATCCACCAACTTGCGCGTTGCTTCCTAAAGGAAGACCAGAAACATTCGATTCTTTGGTTACTTGTACTTGGGACATATTTGTGAGCATTAATGCCTGCATATTCATCCAATCCATCAGCACGGAAATAACACTGCATAGCAGCAACAAGTCCATTTTCAGTTCCAAGGTCGGTGTACACACGTACTGGACATCCTCGTGCAGCTTTAACATAATTGAAAAAGTACTGAACAATTACCTGAGGATTTTTGTTTGACCGTTGTACTTCAAGCCACAAAATTCTCCTGCTGAAACCATCAACACATCCGTGGATTGGAAATCCAAATGATTTAAGTTTATCATAGCCATCTATGTGCCAGCAAAAATTGGGCCCGGGTGAAACGTAACTACGACGATGGAAAGAACGGCGTTTCCTTTCTTCCACACCACGAGAATCAACCTCGCGTAAAATAGACTCCACTATACGTCTAGGAACATGGATATGATATCTAATACGCAAAATGTGCCACATAGTACGATAACCATTCAGGCTATCCGGTCCATTTGCTATTTCACGAACTATTATTTCCTTGACGCACTGCAGAACATTTTCGTCTGGCACATCACGACGCTTGAGCCCGTAATCATTTAACCTTCGTTTAAGTGTTCTTATATTCATGCTTATTTCATGATGTTTTTCCAGCATCAGTATGATTTCCTTGTACCTAAATCCTTTATGGAAATAATGCTCGATTAAGTCCCTTTCTGAACCATTTGGTAAAGCTTCATGAAAATCATGTTCGCTACTTCCGGACGCCATTTTGGATTGTTTTGGCGGGAAACCTTCGAACCCGCTGTTCACAACCGCTGACAAGCACCATGCGTGCGCAAGGGTTTTATGCTCTATTTGCAGTGCAATAATTTTTTAGCTTGCATTCCATTTTTTTTTAGTTTGCAGTGCGATACATTTTTAGTTTGCAGTGCAATATTTTTTAGTTTGCAGTGCGGTACATTTTTAGTTTGCAGTGCGATATATTTTAGTTTGCAGTGCGATACATTTTTAGTTTGCAGTGCGATACATTTTTAGTTTGCAGTGCGATATATTTTGTTTGCAGTGCGATATATTTTGTTTGCAGTGCGATATATTTGAGGCAGTGCAATTGCTTCTTGTTTGCAGAATTGTTTTGTTTGTTGCCTTGTCCCTTCTGGGCCACCGTAAAAAAGGCCTTCTTGGTACACGAAATCCTGCAGCGCTTCTGAACACACTCTGGTTAAATAACACCATACATTTTGGACTCAGAGGCTGTAAAGAAAATAGAGATATGTGCTGGGGTGATGTAAAGTTGAAGAAAACGGACGGCAAGGAGTTTTTGGAGTTTAATGAAAGACAAACGAAAACAAGAACCGGTTCAGACTGCCGTGATGTCAGGGCAATGCCGCCTAAAATGTTTGCTACCGACGGATCAGAAAAAGATCCTGTAGTGGTCTACAAGCTCTTCGCTCAGAAGAGACCTGAGAAAATGAAGGAAGACGATTCTCCTTTTTATCTAGCTGTCAATAACAACTTAAAGGCAGATTCGCTTGAAACGAAAGACTGGTTCAAGTGTAGTCCTGTTGGCATAAACAAACTTAAACAGTCTCATGAAAACTATGGCTCAAAAAGCAGGAATCAACAACGACCGCCTCCGAAATCACAGCAGTAGAAAGACTATGATTCAAACTATAAGCGATAATGATATTCCACCGACTCATATCGCTCAACTATCAGGACATAAAAACTTAAAGAGTATAGAAAACTACAGCAAAGTGTCAACAAAACAGCAAATGCACATGTCCAAAGTTCTTAGCACTGCTATAGCTGGTACAGCAACAAAGACATCCTCGTACGAAACTGCTAATATTAATCCAACCATATCTCCATCCACTTCTGACTCACAGCAATCTATGGCTTTATTCAGCGGGGCTGTCATTCAAGGTGGCCATTTTCCCATCAACATAAACACAGTTAATCAATCACCAAAGTTCACACTAGAGGAATCTAACTTAGCTACTGCTGAAGCATCGACACGATGGAAGAGAGTGAGGCCTTTGGTCGACAGTGATGATGAGTGAGCTTGACTTGACTTTAAATAACATTAATCTTTATTTTGAATAGATAAAAGTAAATTTAGCTGCTTTATGATTTCCTTTTTTTTCATTTTGCAAAAACTTTGAAAAGAAAATGTTGAACTTTTATACCTTTGAGTGAATAAAACTCATATTGACTATTGATTGTTTGATTTGAAAGAAATCTCAGTACTTATAAAATAAACAAATAACTTCATGGTTGGTTCGCTTGTACGATTTTTATTCACTTGTTGTGAAAGAATCACAAACTCACTCGCTCGAGGACTCGCTCGTTCGTTTGTGATTCTTTCACAACTCGTGAATAAAAATCGTACGCGCTCACCAACCATGAAGTAATCTCTATTTATACACGGTAGGTCCTTCAGGAGTGATAAAAATACAATTATGGAAATGGATATATACTATGGTATCTAAATACACTAATGACTATAGCTAATATAATAATTACTATTACTACTACTACTATATGATAAAAACTAAAAATAAATAAAATTTCCCTGCTTTACAAGGACGCCGTGTCTTTAAGTGCTCACCCCGAAAAATCATGGCAGCGTACTTGAGATTTAAAAGTTGTCAGTGATGACGTCTGTCTAAGGTCTGATGGCAAGCTATTCCACAGTACCGCCCCACTGTAACTCAAACTCCATTTGTAAAAGTCGGTGCGGGGGAGCGGCACTGCCAGCTGTGTTTCTCAAGTTGTATACACCTTATTCCAAAATGGCAAAACTTGTTTGACTAGTTTGAGAGCAGTAAATAACAGTTGAATGCTACCACGTTAAAGAGTATGCCAAGATTAGCAATACTCTGAATGTTAGGTGTGATAGCATAAAATGGTACTAAGTTATCGAGATTTCAATATAGAGAGTTTTGTATGGGTTTAAGCCAGTTATACCTACTAGCCTCGTTTTCGTGATTTACACTGTTTTTAAATGTCCATAACTTTGCAACAATGAAAGACCAAACTCTCAAACTGCTCAGTATTACTTACTTTTGCATGCTTTAATAAAGACGCCATTCACTTCGCCTAATATCCTAAGTTTTTTGGCATTATGCAAATAGAGCAGCCATATTGGAATAAGGTGTATGAGGCGACATCAGTCCGATTGATAAACCTCGAGGTCAAATATTCAGGAGCTTAATTATGTAACACTTTGTACTGATTAAAATCGATTTACTGACCTTTCGTTGTCGGTCTAGTTTATTCCAGTTAAGTAACTGAAAGAGGTTATCGGCGTTAGCGTCATAGCTTGGAAATGTTATTATGCGTGCCGCGCGATTTTGTAACTTTTGTAATTTTCGGGAAAGGCGGCCTTTGTTACAGTCGCCCCAAACTACACTACAATAGTCAAAGTGCGGTTGTACTAATGCATTATAAATGGTAAGCAGTGTCTCTTGAGGAACAAAGTGCCTAACGCGTTTGATGGCACTTATCCCAGAGGCGATTTGTTTGGATATCATGTGAACATGATTTTCCCAATTTAGGTTTTGATCAATTTGTACACCAAGAGACTTTGAAACTGAGACCTGCTTTACTGGGGCTTCGTCAATAACGAAGTTTGAGCTCCCCGTGAGATTGCATAGCCTTTGTCTTGAGCCAATGAGTAAAAATTCGGTTTTCGTCATGTTTAGCGTGAGCTTATTGGCAGCCAACCAAACATGAATCCTATTCAAATCAAAACTCATACGCTCATTTATTTCTTCTATACTAGTAGTAATCATAGATTATCAAAGTGCGTTCGCCATATTTTTTGAAAGAGACTGTGGTAACAGTCTGAAAAGCTGTAAAATTGCTGCAATGATGTGGACGGTGTACATAATCCTGATCAAAAGTGCTTGAAAGAGACTGTGGCAACAGTCTGAAAAGCTGTAAAATTGCTTCAACGATGTGGATGGTGTAGACAATCCTGATCAAAAGTGCTTGTTTTTTAACTAATGTGAAAATTTTGATGTCTTGACTTATATGTTAATATACAAGGGGATGCATCTGGGTATAAAACTGTAATTATCTTTGTGTAACATTAAATCATTGGATGAGATGCTTATGGGGCTATATGTATACATGTGTGTTTTATATGGTTGTGGCATTGATTTGAGAATTAGTAGCACATTTTGCTGTGAGTGTAGAACACAAATCAACCCAGGCTATAGCTACATATTACATTTACATACATACATGGATCCATTGAACATGAACTTTATTTGAGTGTCAAAAGTATTTAGCTGTAAAGCTAATTACAGGATATATAAAATACAGTATATTATTACAGGATAAATAAAGGGATTCATATAAAGTACGTATAAATAAATATTACTTTTCAGTTGTGTATAAACTGAATTCCAGTTCCTAGAACATAAACTATATATGGATGTGTATAAAGTGCAGCCCATGCAGTTCCTTCGATTCAGTCTTTCAGATCATTCACATTATGTTTCCCGGGTATTTTTCAAGTGAGAACAAGGTTGGCTGCAGAATATTGAGCGCCATTGTAAGTTCCAGAATAATTTATGGTCAATGTTGGTAGCCCTTTGTTTCAGGTCCGTTAGAAATTCAGTGTAGATTAATTGAACACAGCAATGAAGTCAATACTTTAAATTTCCCTCACCTTGTACTGTGTTGATATTCCAGTTCCTTGGCATATCAAAGTGTCGGTATAGATTAACTCTCTATCTAAATCAGTAAATGTAGTGTTAATTATGTTGAAGGTCCTCCAGATGTACTACACACTTTCCTCAGGCTTTGCTCAATTGTACTTGCGAACCTTTGAAAACATCATTGCATTGGATTGTCGAAATAAGGCAAGTTCACTAACCGATCGCGAAACAAAACAAAAGCCATGCTGGCATTCACCAAAATGGCCGCTCGCATCGTGAACGTGTGGTTACCAGTTCCCCGGCCGAGATAATTTATTCTAAAAAGTACAAACAAGAGGATGGACGGACTCTTTAGCCTGGGGAAGCACAGGTAGCCCACACAGGACCACAGGGAGTCCACTGCAAGATTAGTATGCGTTCTCCTTCGTCGAACGCAATTATTACTTGCGTATGTTATGCTAGTGTCATCTGCGTCGGCATTTCATCTGCTTCTCTTGTTAGAACTTTTATGACCCCCCTATGAATGAATAAAACTTAGATGACCCCCCCAAAAAATTGCTCAAAACTTTATTGACCCCCCTCTCCCCAACAAAAAAGATGGATGTGCAAGAAAGAATGCAAACTGCATATACATGTAATCTATTAAATTTACTTTCAAAAACTCATGAATAATTAATGAGCATTTTGTCCAATCAGATGAAGCAAATCAGTCACGTGCATGCTCCTTTATACCTGATAAAATCTCATCATTCTAAAAGGCCCGCGGAGGGATTTGAATTTTGTCCCAGGGGTTAACGGGGTTAATGATTGAGACAATGGAATTTCTATTGATGTTTCAGCTTTCTCATTGAATTGCTAATTAGGATGAACGTTTTATATAAAGAATACTAATGAACATGAAATTTTATATAAAGTTTCATCCTAATTAAGAATTCACTGATAAAGACCCAAAAATAGCAAAAAGTACACGGAACATAAGGTACCTAGATAATAAATTTTGCACTAAATTATCAGCAGACTACCGAGATACACAGATAATATTTTTTAAATGAAGTTATCCAACTACCATTACTTGTTTACCGAGCCACTGTTTAGTTCCAATTATGAAACCAAACTCAAAGCCGTAAAATAATAAAAACGTGCATTAAACTTACATATTTTGTGCCGGAGTCAAAAATTTAGAGTCTGCCATCATGTCAGTCACATCGCTTTCCAAGTCTTGAACTTTATCGAGGTAAGCCACGACACCTTCAAGTGCATTGCGAAACGCCGCTTCAAACAACACGGTATGGTAATTTCTTCATGTCATTCCCTTGAGATGTTCCGCGTAATTGCAGGCGGTGATTACTCGAATATTTTGCATTGCGTTGTGAATACAAAGGTTCAATGGTTCATTAAGTAACTATTCCCTTGAGATGTGCGTCTTTCTTTCATTGCATTCTTAAAGCGTTTTTGAAGCCGTTTAAAACACTCACAGCACGTGTTTTATCAAGTCTAAAAATTCTCGGGCTTCGCCCTCGAATTTTTAAACTTGATAAAACACTGCTGTTCGTGTTTTAAACAGTACATTAATGTTTCTAGATTTATGGTATTTCCCATGATACATTACCTTTGTTTAGTAGAAAACATATATATACATTATAAGCCTCTCCGAATATAAGCCCCTCTAAAAAACCTCCTATAATAAGCCCCCCCGAATATAAGCCCCCGGGCTTATATTTGGGATTTGCCCTAAAATACAAAATAAACCAAAGCAAATTACAAATACCGGTACCATTATGGTTAAGCTTTTTTTATTATTATTTTTATTGTCGTTTACGTAGTGCACTCCTCACCCTCGCCTTGGATTTCTTCTTGAAGTTGGCATGTTCACAGAGATTAAGTTGTTAACGCCCCAATTTATCATTTGCACATTGAAAAATTGCCAACACAAATTTCCCTCCAATTATAAGCCCAGCAGATTTTGAAACGCAAATTTCACTCCGAAAATAAGCCCCTCTGAAAATAAGCCCCTCCGATTATAAGCAACCCCAAAAAGTCCTTTGAAAATATAAGCCCCGGGGATTTATTTCGGAATTTTACGGTATTCTTCTGGAAATCTCTACCTCACCCTCCTTCCCGGATGGGTACTTGAAATTGTACTGATAATTCGTGCGTCATATTGCATTCTAGTGCATCATATTGCATTGTTCCGTAGTCTCAAATAAATAAATACGTAAGTACGTAAACACATAAATACATAAATGAATGAATAAATGAATGAAAAAGTGAGTGAATGAATGAATGAATGAATGAAAAAAATGAATGAATGAATGAAAAAAAATGAATGAAAAAGAGCTCAGCATTGGCATAATTAAGTAATGGTCCAGATAAGAACTGTAGTGCTCCACGGCAAGGAATGTTAAAAGGTGTTAATTTTCTATTATTCTTTCTCGTAATTTCATTGGTTAAAACTTATAAATTCAATAGAAACCATCGAAATAATGCATTTTCATTCGATATTTTTTTGTGGTTTTCATTTATTTTTGATCAAACTAAGTATGGTTTCATTTCGAAGAATATCGTGTGGGGAAAGTTCTCAAATGTGCGATTGAAAAATCTTTTGTTTTCTCTATATCCAATTGGCTGGGTGGTGACTTGTCTGAGTTTTCACAGAAAAAAAGAGCCAATAGCATAAAAAACTTTATTTTCGAGTGGTAGTTTGGACTGCAGACACCTCCTAAAGCACAAGGTATATTCATGCAAAATCGTATGTGGGGGAGGCTCATTACCGCAGAACAATGGATTCTACTACAATTTTTATCTGGACCATTACATAATTTCCTGAACACAAGTTATCTGTCCTATGGAAATGTGCCTTTGATCATGAGCTTAGAGAATACCATCCTGCGTACGAAGAAAACAAAGCAGACTGCGTTTAAATACTGCTCGCCTAAATTTTGGAGATTTTACTGCTCTCTAAAACACTGGTTTCCTGTGTTCTGGAGACTAAGGCTTAGCATTATATTCATGTCGAAACAAAATGTATATATATAATTTTTGAATTGGGTAAATAAATTGTTGTTGTTGTTGTTATTACAGCAACAATTTCATTACATTTTACATGACAGGTACGTCAAAACTATGATGACCCCCAAGGAGTAGGTAAAATCTTTGATGATCCCCCTACAAAAGCACTTGAAAACTTTTATTGCCCCCACCCTTATGATTTAACTGCAACATGAACTTTGGACATATCAATTTACCGAAACCCATACCCCACCCCTCCCCCCAAGCCATAAATAATGAACACCACCTTAGGCTGATCCACAACGAGCCTGAGAAATTATAAATAGTGTCTGGTTAGTGTTAGTCTCCCTGTTATGCTCTCTTCAAGCCTAATTTCGCCGTAACATGGGCCATACTTGTGTTAGGTTGGTCCACAACGAGCCTGATAAATTTATGTTGGGTTCATGTCTGGTTCGTATTTGGCTTTGATAATCGTTTTATGGTCAGAGTCTGGCCTGATTTTGGCTCTGTCAGGTCGGACTCTTTCGTACAGGCGCCGGGCGGGTGTTCATCCAACCTCGTCCCCAGTATCTTCTCGGTCAGATCCAAGATGGCAGCTCCAGAGAGAAGACCCTGGTAAAGGCTGAACTGTCACGTATTATGATTGGCTCTTCGATTATGACGCAAGGGTTGTTCTAACAATGCTTTTTATTGGCCAAACAGACGAGCCCAGAGAGATGAACTTCGGTAGATTCGATTGCTCAAATTTTATCAATAAAATGATTTTAAATAACCTTAAAACATGTTGACTGTGTAGGTAGAGCAATAGATGAAGTGCATTACTGGGTAGTTTTCTGGTATGTTTCCTCAGTGGGAAACCCAGGAGAAGCCGTTAAACCTGAACATGTGCTATCGATCGCTTCGCTTCAACGCTAACGGAAAATTAACGGCTTTTTAGGATTCTCTTCTAGCTTAGATACATCCTGGTAGCTTTGTGATACCTTTCCACTGTTTATTTATTCAAGTAAACTCAATTTCGAGCCATTTAGTAGACCTGTTTTCACTGCATCGTTCGCCGCGTGGAAGTACCGTTAATCGCTTCTCGCTTACTCCGGATTGGGATACCTATGGTTTGTACACGTCATGAAATATTCCCATATTTAGCTTGGCCGCCATCTTAGATCGCCAAATCACGTGACAAAATACTCCGAAATCTGGGTAATAAGTTCATGTCCTAGATACACCAATATGTTACTGACGTTCTATGACCGAAACATAATAGAACGTAATTAACCTATTGTTGTATCTAGGACATGAACTTATTACCGAAATCTGGGAGTATTTGATCATGTGATCCAGCCTTTACCAGGGTCTTCAGTCTCGGGTAGCCGCCATCTTGGATCTGACCGAGAAGACCCTGGGGACGAGGTTGGTGTTCATCGAGACTCTCTAACCAACGCGTCATCTCCCTTAGATTGACTATTATCATCAATTGTGAAAATGGCTAGAATTGATTATAATCATTATTCTAAGACAAACCCTAACCCGAACTACAAACCGAACCCTAACCATCGGACGAGTTCACGGTTAAACGACGGGTTCTCACTCACCTAGAGCTAGGGTTCACAGGTAAACAAGAAAGGAAGGTAAACGAGAGAAAATTGTTTTTGAGCGCTCCTACTCGGGCTCGAACTCGTAACCGTTTGCGTGTAGTGCTTGGTAGTACAGACGTCGTGACCACTACACTAAGCGCGTCTACCGCCGTTCGGAATTTGACAATTGTTTATCTTTATCCTTGACTGGTTTTAACCTCGAGGTTAAATTGAGGATTATAATCAATTCTAGCCATTTTGACAATTGATGATAATAGTCAATCTAAGGGAGATAACGTGTTGCTCTAACAATATTCGTGATCTTTGACTCGTTCCAGTCCACATCGTTCCCCATCTAGACTCTCTAACCAACACATTCTCGCGGCTAAAATAATGATTATCATTATTTGGCAATACGCTTTAAAATAATAAAGTTAAACATTTGTCACATTCCGAACGGCGGTAGACCGGCTTAGTATGTGTAGTCATGACGTCTGCACTACAAGCAAACCTTAACGATTACGAGTTCAAGCCCCAGTAGGACAGCTCAAAAATAATGCTCTCTTGTTTACCTTCTCTTCTTGTTTACCTGTGAACCCTAACTCTAGGTGAGTGAGAGCTTGTCGTTTATCCGTGAACTCGTCCGATGGTTAGCGTTAGGTTTGTGGTTCGGGCTTCAATAGAATATTTATGATTAATTGGCAAATCGCTTTAAAATGATGATAATCACTATTTTATCCGCGAGAACGCGTTGCTCTAACAATAGACTGTAAGCAAGTCCCTTCTATTCCGCATTTTTTTTAGAATGGCTAAACATGGTTCCACATGGATAACGATGACTAAACATGGTTCCACATGGATAACGATGCCTAAACATGGTTCCACATGGATAACTATGGGTAAACATGGTTCCACATGGATAACGATGGATAAACATATGGTTCCACATGGATAACGATGGCTAAACATGGTTCCACATGGATAACGATGGCAAAACATGGTTCCACATGGATAACGATGGTTACACATGGTACACGTAGTTGGCTGGGTCTGTAAGTAGGGACTTGCTAACAGTCTACTATAAACAACAATCGTGATCATTGACTCGTTCCAGTCCACATCGTTCCCCATCTAGACCATGTCAAAATTAACATACAGCTCGTCATTATAGACTTGCAGGTTGATGTACTCCTGAAGGAGAGAACATAGATATTTATGAGATGAGCCTAATCAACCAAATATCTAAACTGTTAGGAATTTTTTTAATTATTCCTTAATTTTTCTGTTTGCCCTGAATGTCTGAACAATTGAACAATTTCAATACGAATTGATGTAGAAATGTTAAAGAGCTGTTGGTGTCGACTTTTCTCGAACATGCACAACAAGACGTTTTATTGATTTCAATCGAAAATGTGCGAAGGACCGCTTTGTTAGAAGAATGCTGACCAAAGGCAAGCGGGCTCTGAAGACAATATTGAGTGTAATTGTAATACTTACTTTCCTGTCGTCCAACAGCCTCTTCATGGCTTTGCGCAGCCACTGGAACGTTGGACGTTCTTGAGGTACTTTAGCCCAACACTCCACCATAATCGAGTATCTAGAAGTAAAAATATAAAATGAATAAAGGTATGGCATATTTTATAACAATGGAATTCGAATTATGTGCTGTAACCGAACATTTTATTAGTCGTACACAACTCTCTAGATACACAGTTTTTTGAAATCTGACAAAACTAAATTCAGTGAAACTGATAAAGATCTATAAAATGTTTTGCTGCACTTGGTTTCTATCTAATATTTGCATGATGACGTCACATACTACAACTACCAGAACTCTTTGCGCGGATCATTTTGTTCCTCTAATTTGTACCATTGTCTTGGAATTCTCAGAGTTGATAAATTTGAATGAGAAAAGGAATTTGAAAAGGATTCTGGTAGTTATAGTAACATGACGTCATGATGAAAATGTCCTATGGGCAGGGTATACCCCGGCGAGGAGGGGAGGGGAGGGGCGGGCAATTTTGGATGTGAGTGTGCCGTCCGGATCTCAAAATTTTCAACAGTCAAAGTTGGCTTCTCTTATATGAGGAAGTTAAAGTCAGGAAATGTCAATTAGCTTTTAAACGTTTGCACGGAGGGACAGCACCTCAACCTCGTGACCAGGGTCTTCTCTGTCAGATCCAAGATGGCGGCTACTCCGAGAGAAGACCCTGGTAAAGGCTGAATCACGTGACTAAAAATCTCCAGAAATCCTGGAGATTTTAATCACGTGATGTGGGCATCCAATATGGCGGCCAAGCTAAATATGGAAATGTTTAACACGTGCCTACAAACCATAGGTATCCAAATCCGGAGTGAGCGAGATGCGATTAACGGTATTTCTACGCGGCGTACGATGTAGTGAAAACAGGTCTACTAAACGGCTCCAAATGGAGTTTACTTGGATAAAGAAACAGTGGAAGGGTATCACAATACTACCAGGATGTATGTAAGCTGGAAGAGAATCCTAAAAAGCCGTTCATTTTCCGTTAGCGTTGAAGCGAAGCGATCGATAACACATGTTCAGGTTAAACGGCTTCCCCTGGCTTCCCACTGATGAAACTTACCAGAAAACTACCCAGTAATGCACTTCATCTATTGCTCTAGCTACACAACGTTTTTAAGGTTATTTAAAATCGGTTTATTGATAACATTTGAGATAATTAAAATATATACGAATCATCTCCGTGGTCTTAGCCCGTTTGGCCAATAAAAAGCATTGTTAGACAACCTTTGCGTCATAACCGAAGAGCCAATCAGAATACGTCGTAGTTCGGCCTTTACCAGGATCTTCTCTCGGAGTAGCCGCCATCTTGGATCTGATCGGGAAGACCCTGGTCACGAGGTTGACAGCACCTTATATTAGCGAAGCTTTAAAACTAAATATGAAGTCCATAATAGGCACACTAGATACGCCAACTCAAACTTCATTTGTCCTAGATTTAAACGAAAAACTGAAGGTGGAAAGACTTTTGCTGTAACAACCATTCAGCTATGGAACAGTCTCCCATTACAGATGAAGAGATTGGCAAGTACCCATTCATTCAGGAATAAATATCAGAAACTTCTATTAGATTGCCAGCTTTCTCTTAGTCACTTCCAGCCTATATAGCTTTTAAATTTTTAACTTAAATTTTGCAAACTTCGAACCTATAGTATATATATGTTGATACGATATTTATGTCTCATTTGTATAATTATGTAATTAGTGTAATGATGTTTAGATTTATTACTGTAATTAACACTATTACGTACTACCATCGGTAAATAAAGCCGTTATTTTTATTATTATTACCCTGACCCCATTTCAGACCAAAATATTAGATTTCCCATACCCTTTTTCAGACCTGCACTCTATTTCATAACAAGAGAAATCAATGAAAATGTGCGGTCTCGTACTTCAAGACCATACCCTATTCCAGACTAACAATGTGAAATTTATGACCCTATAGCGATGTTCACTGCACGTCATCCATTGTCATTAATGTGCCAACCAGAGATCATGGTTAGCATAACAATTGTAATGTTTATCAACACGAAACATTGCTATTTCAGACTAAAACAGCTCGAAAACTATACCTAAATAGGTATAAATAGGAATAACCCCCCTTGGGTATACCATCAAAAGTTATTTCTGAGTATCTTTGTGTCAAGAAAAATATGTTTGTTTGTAATTATTTATTGAAATCTACTAAAATATGCACAAACCAACGTACAATTCTTGTGAGATATGGTTAGGCTTCTCCATGCGATAACCAGAGTCGAGAAGAGCCACAATTTCCTTTCCCTTTACACCAGGGTACGGTGAACCTCCTGAGACAAATGTTAAAATAAATAGCAAATCAGTATTACGGACAAGAAAATATGGAAGGGCACTGGAAACGGCGGCATGGGGGGAGCACATCTCCCCTCTCTGCCAAATCCAAGAAGAGAGATTGACAGAAGTCATCAATGAAAATGTCCCAGAAGTCATCATTTTCCCCCAATTTTCAGGACCTCCCCACGCCACATTGACGGGAAACATGTCTGGAAAAGAAGAATCGTATTATTGACAATGGACGTGTTGAGTTTCGAGTAACGTTATTGCCATCAGAAAAATATTAACAAATGCATGCTAACTCTAGCAGTTTCCTGATTTCGAAATGATATACACCAGTCATGCATAGCGGCCGTAATAACACATACCGATAGAAAAGATTTCCCACAGCACAATACCGTACGACCATCTGAAAGAATGAAAATATATATAATATACACATACTGATACATAAAATACATATCGAAATACGAATAACAGCATCAACTAACACGTCACTCATGATCGTCGATTCACCAAATAACAGAGATTCCAGAGGCATCCACTTGGCGGGGAGACGAGCCTAGAAATAGAAAGTATTAGGACATTTTGTGATGATAAAGCTTAGTGTTTATTAACAGTAGTCGTAAGGATAAATCGCTAGAAGCCTTACCTTCGATGTTTTCACAGTGCGGTGATATCAAGCGCACGATATCATTGTACTGGGGTTGCAGATCAAAATACATGATTTCCGTACCCTTTTGGGGGTTCAGACCTTACCCCGAAAATCTGTACCTTATTTCATGCACCACTTAAGCTGCCTTTAATAGCGTTGCCTGATTCAATAATAATTTTCGCTGTCGTTTGTTCTCTTCCTCGATTTATTTTTAAGATCAATTTCAAAATAATAAGAGAAACCAAGGCCCGATTCAAACGTCGAACTTTTTATGCGTTCGAACCGAATTAGATCTTATTTTTTGTTGCAATTGCGTTCGGTGCATGAAAAGTTCGATGTTTGAATCGGGCCTAAGATAAATTAACATAAGCAGTTTCATACTTCCATGTCAATACCATACCCTATTCCAGATTAAAAATGCACCACTAATAACCCTATTTCAGACTAAAACAACTCGAAAACCATACCCTTTGGAGCGACACATACCCGTACAGCTTATATATGGGATTCCCCTCCCCCCCCCCCCCCCCCCCCCCCCAGTTCAATATAGGGAGTCTCTTCTCCCCTCGATCTGGCGCCGTTAAATAGTCTTTACCAACAACACCTCGAGCGAATAGATTGTTATAACCTGTTATAACCTGTTACAAATCGTCATAACCACTTTTCGGTCATGATAAGGCAAAAACTATGTATTTTCTTTTAAACCCGTTTCCCCTCTACCTGTGCGTGACGAATGTACACATCCTCTGACAGGCCTCTCGCCAGGCCGAAATCAGAAATCTTGCAGATGAGGTCCTCACCAACAAGAACGTTACGGGCAGCCAGATCACGGTGAACACACTGTCAAGATCAAATGATAAAACTAGATCATAAACGCCTTCAGTAAGAGCAGTTTACCAAAGCCGGAATACCCCGCAAAAATTCAAACGTTCCTTAAAATTAAGTGGATACGTAGATACGCAGTGACTTTTCTTCTACTTTGGAAAGAAGGATGAATAACTATATCCTATCCTATAGATACGTAAATTGATTCAGACTTTCCTGCACGCGTTCGTGAATACTTCAAAGTATGTTCGCCTCTCTATTTTCTGTTTTCCTAGGTAATACCCGTTCACTTTAAGCTAGCAAGCTATGCTTCGCATGTCCCGGCCTTACATCTCTCCATTTATAACCGATTGCATGATTAGATGTGACACTTACATACTGGCCCGACAGCTATTCTACCCAGGCAAACCTTGTTCAAGAAGGTACAAGAGACTACATAGCACCCTTCACAGCTTGCCTATCTAGTCCCCTACACGTTTTCGTCATAATTACATTCATCTCAGCCCGTCAGCTATCAGCGAGGTAAACTTTGTTCTAGAAGGTTCTAGAGCTCCTCTGAGAGCTTGCCTGGCTAGTATTTTCTGGATTCCTCTTTGCAAACTTGCTCAACATACATACATTCATTTCTGCCAGGTAACTCATCCCGTCAGCTATCATCCAGGCAAACTCCATCAGTTGTCGGCTACTGAGACTGCTCGTAGGAGTCTTTTCTCCAGTATTGTACACATCCTTATATCCACGACTCTTCCTCAAGAAACCCAACAGGTCTCCATAGGGAAGATATTCTAGGATCAGCATCATTGGCTCTGCGCAATAAATCATTCAGGGATATGAAAAACATCATTGCATATCATTAATACGAATTATTTCTGATATATATTAAGTATTATTATATAATACTGCCAAGAACGTACGAAAAATGCACAAGAACGCACCAAATGTGAGACAGCATTTCGGGTACTAGTTACTTTAAAATGGTTCCCGTCACCATATATGGTAAATCATCACCATATATGGTAAATACCATTTCTCGAGCGTGCGTGCAAGGGTTTGGGTTATTATGAAAATGTCGTTTCATTTCAGAATTTATATAATAAATAACTTATTAGTCTGTTAAGCATCTAATACGGCTGTATTTTTACTCGTCATCCGTATTTTGCAATTTACTCGCCAAAATACGCATGACTCGTAAAAATACACAGCTGTATTAGATGCCTAGCCGAATAATAATGCATCAGTCAATTCCAGCAATGCCCCTCCACCCCCTCCCCCCCCTTTCCTGGGACATGGTGGGGCATTTCAATACTTTTAGTGGAGCATTTGTAACCTTATATCGGCCCGGGGGTCGGGCATATAGACACTGCCGAAAAGAATTAAGTGAAAGAGACTGGTCTCGTGGTAACGACGCCATACTGTATCAAGTAAAAAAAAACAATAAATCTGACTTGTTGTAATTACTCCGGCTGCCTGTGGGTTAATTCTATCTATTTCTCTAAACCTAGAAACCTGCAGTTTATACCGTCTTATCCAGTTCCCGTACGTTCACTGCCCATCTAAAACTGATCTGCAATCCTGTATTCTTAATGGGAACCTCGGCTGAAAAACAATGTTTGCTCTCAAGTGTTTGTTATGGATGCCTAAGTCTGTTTCTGTGCACGTGTTTGTCTCCAGTAAATTGTACACTAGATGTCATTTATGCAACAATTTTCCTGTTGATAAAACTCATTTGAATTTCCTGCGCGCCGCCATCTTGAATTTTATGACGTCACAGTGTTGCCTTATTGTCAGAAAACAATAGCTCTTTTGTTATGCGACAATAGGGCAACACTGTGACGTCATGATATCCAAGATGGCGGCGCGCAGGAAATTCAAATAAGTTTTTTCGAGAGGAAAATCGGTGCATAAATGACATCTAGTGTACAATTTACTGGAGACAAACACGTGCACAGAAACAGACTTAGGCATCCATAACAAACACTTGAGAGCAAACATTGTTTTTCAGCCGAGGTTCCCTTTAACGCTATGCTAACATTTTCAGGAGCCACTCGGGGCCCAAGCTCTGCCGGTCCGAGTTTGAAACGATATCAAGTAGTTCGCTTACAAATATACACTATTTGTTGCTGTTCACCGGACGAACAGAACAGTCACACTATTATTATTAAAGTCTGTCATGTGGTTTTAATAAGCGTTTATTGTATATTAAACGTTAACCGCGTTGCGAATGAATATTTATAGGAATGAAATATAAACTATGTATCAATACCAATTTTCTCCAGGCGGCTCAATAGTATAATCATACAGCGGTTAATACAAATACAAAACAAGATGACGGATCTACAAAACGAACGGAAACTCTCAATGAATAGATTCTCTGCGCCTTGTGTATTTGCATGGAATTAAACTTGGGCAGTATATCATTATGGATGTGCCCGGGGGTGGGGCATTTTCCTTACTTCTTTGGCTCCACTGTGGGGCATTTGAACACCTTGCTTGTCCCCGCAGTGGGGAATTTGAAAAAAAACACGAAGATGACTAATGCCCGGGGATTGTCCCGGCGGGGGGGGGGGGGGGGGGGGGGGCATTGCTGGAATTGACTGATGCATAACCTCTATTATAAAGGTGAGACTGCTTCGGCCGATTCAGCTAGGAGTCGAGGGCTACGTAGTCCATTCCGGGTTGTGTCCAATTATAGTTCCAAATCCCTGATTTCCAAGTACCCGAATTTGCCCTCCATTTGATTATTCCGAATTGTCTATTATAACCCGGTATTCGACATATTTTTGCGACGAACCCGGACACGGACTGATCAGAATTATTAGGTTCTACACCGGACCCAGTACCGCCACACATACTGAAATTACTGTACGTTATGAACAAGACAACCCTATACAACTGAGCACATCTTCATCAGTTGGCTATACTGTTTATAAGATGAGAGTTTCCTTAACAGATCTTCAATGAATTCCCGTAGCCGATAATTATTTTACCAGTCTGGTAAAATAAATCCACTTCCTCTCGTTTTCTTTTTCTAGCTCAATTCTCTGACGATTATAAGACGAGAACAATTAAATAGAGAGCAGTCTATTTCAAATACGACATTTCAGCCGTTAACATAAAACCAGTAACCTTTGTTGTAGCTAAACCAGACAAAGAATAAACTGCAACATCTTTAAGGCTACTTATAAAATACAATATAATTTATTTTCTCCGTCTTACCATCTCTGGTACAGCATCCCAACAAACTAACCACATGAGGATGGTTCTTGATGTGCTTGAGCATCTGCAGCTCCTTTTCCATGTCTGTCTTGTCCTTCTCGCTGGCATTCTCTTAAAAAGGTCATAGAGTAAGTTATCATGATGAATCGAGAGTGTCTTTGACTGGGAATAAGTTGGAGCCCGCTTACTTTTTAACATTTTCACAGCGGCAATAGTCCCGTCCTTTAAAAATGCCTTGTGTACTTGACCAAAATTGCCAGTACCAAGAAGACACATCAACTGTACGTACTGACGAGGAACATCCCAGTCATCCTTAGTCTTCTCATAAGATTCAGGGGATTGGATTTCATCTATTTCTTCGTAGTTCTCGCCTTTAGATTCACCGTAGTTGATTTGACCTGAAACTGTGTTTAAGGTACATGTGAGTTGTAGCTCCCAGGGTGAGAGCAAACAAATCGTTGAGTCATGTCCGGCGCGCGCCGCGGGGCGTGCCTGAACAATTCTGCCCCTTCTTTACATACTAGGTACTTATTGACTGAGTGGGAGGGCTGGACGGGGAAATATTTGGCTCGAGATCATGACGTATGGGCCGAGTGCAGTACATATTGTACACTATGATTATAATAGTAACAGTATTAATATTAGGTACTTATTGACTGAGTGGGAGGGCCGCACGGGAAAATATTTGGCTCGAGGTCATGACGTATGGGCCGAGTGCAGTACAGTATTAATATTAGGTACTTATTGACTGAGTGGGAGGGCTGGACGGGAAAATATTTGGGTTGAGGTCATGACGTATGGGCCGAGTGCAGGACAAAATGTACACTATGATTATAATAGTAACAGTATTAATATTAGGTACTTATTGACTGAGTGGGAGGGCTGGAGGGGAAAATATCTGGCTCGAGGTCATGACGTGTGGACCGAGTGCAGTACATATTGTACACTATGATTATAATAGTAACAGTATTAATATTAGGTACTTATTGACTGAGTGGGAGGGCTGGACGGGAAAATATTTGGGTTGA